>JBDJHY010604769.1:0-16402 GCA_039654485.1 Withania somnifera | reverse complement strand
CCTAGATAGAAATTTCTTCATAAATACCTCATAGAACTTAGCCCAAGTTGTCTACCTACTGGTCTGCAAACCACATAAGCTATCCACTAGTATTTAGATGCACCATGCATATGATATTTGGTAAAAGCTACACCGTGGGTCTTCAACACCCCAATATTGGTCAACCTCTCTTCACACTTGACAATAAACTCATGGGAATCCTACCCTGGAACTACTGTAAATCTAGGGGATTTAATCTCAGGAATCTATTCAGAAGCTTCTGCTTTGAATCTTTCATGGTTGATTGCTGCCCAACTACAGGAGCAACAACTCATACTGGAATGACCTGAGCAGGTGTAGAGATCTCTGCCGAAACAACAGGTGGAACTGGTTGCACTATAGGGACTACAACTGTAGGCTGTGATGCTGGAACTGCGTTTGGTATCCCATTGGTAGGGGGACCACCATAGGCACGGAGTAACTGCCAAAAGATTGAGAATATTCGGAGAAGGTGCTACAACGAGTGCCAGAATAGATGCTGCAATAGGAACTATAGCTGGTGATGCAATAGGTGCTACACGCATAGATGGAACCTTAGAAGTAGTACGAGGAGTAGGTACTTCCACAAGTGCTTTGGTTGTTTTCCTTGATACCGATGAATGTGTACGAGACATCTACGAAAGAGTGATGGCAATGATTGAGAATTTTCACGAAACTATCAAGGATGTATGCACAATACATGATTTAAAAGAAAGAGTTATTTGCTAAATGTCACTATAGCCTCCCAAAGATAAGCAACATACGTCTCTGTGCCGATCCGCAGGACTCAACTAGACATTGGTTCTATACATTGACACCGATGAACCTAGGGCTCTAATACACCTTTCTCACGACCCGACTTCTTAGATAATGATGGCACCAACTATACCACCAGTAGGAGAGCCAACCCTATAGTCTGAAGCCGAAGTAGAGGACTACTATATCAAATGTAGAAAGCATAAGTTTAATAAGAAATAGACTAATAATGAACAAATCTAAAGAATAAAAAATTCTCAGAAGCCCAGTATCAGTGTAATGAAAAAAACACTAAGTACAAAACAAGGGATCAAATTTCTAAGACAACTATATCTTCGAAAATACATAGAGATCAAAATCAATACTGAAGAGAAGCAAGAAAAGTTGGACACCAAGCTCACCCCGAAATCTCTGAAAATCAGTAGAATCTGTATGAACAACGATCTGTAAATCAAGGTCAGAACCTATACTTGGATTTGCACATGGGAAATTTTTGTATGAGTACAAGCTACCGAAGCAACTCGCACCTAGTAGCCTAGTAGTAAATAACAAAAGATAATAAATAGGGTTACAGAATCAAATAGTACATCACGGAAGGTAGCTACTCAAGTAAGAATCAAGTAACAAGTAGAACATGTATAACTAGATAATCACATATTGGTAATTCAGGAAATGAAGGAAAACGTATGCGGAATCCATGCACAGTATATGTGAATAATAACTACAATAATCAGGAGTTAAAAGAAGACAAAAGGAGAACATGGATGTATATCGATAACTTCAATTAAAATAGGAAACACTGATAAGATGATACAATGCACAATAATCCATATAAGAATTAAGTCTCTAAAGTAACACTACAGTAACTAAGCAGTAAAGCAATAATATAATAAATAAATTAAATACATAATTCACTCTCACCGTAGGCCTTACATCTCAGCCAGGGTAAATTGAAAAAGACAAGTACAAAAAAGTAAATACACTCATATAAACTACCTGTGTAACTTTCTCCTCCGGTACCCATAGGTCCAGCAGGCAAAATTCGTGAAAGGCTACCCTAAATATTCCTGATATATCTCTCCTCTGTCTTATACCCCCTCCATATTGCTGAGGCTTGGAGATAAGGTCCATAGAGGTACGCTCACCATGTACAATCTTTAATGTTATCAATACTTCAATCCCAAATCACAGAGCCACAAGGGACTCATAGTATGGAAACCAATGTCTCATATCAATAATATACTGAAGCTATACTTGGAAAATCGTGGTGTACAACTCCTCAATATAGTGGTATCACCAATATCCTTAATAGACCAGGTATCATCAAGTCTCCATAACCAGTAAGAGTGATAAGTGTCCAAAAAGTTATACTCACTGCCATACGATGATGGACTCAAAGGCCAATGCTGTACTCACTGCCAAATAGAGTTGTCTCAAGTCCCAATATTAATTAGTCAAGTGATAATTCCTGATTCTAGGATGTAAAGCCTAGGCTAAAACAAGTAAAAATAGTATTACCGGGTGGTCGATACAATATCGAGTCTAAACTAGTTAAAAGGTTATTAGTTATATCATTATTATAAGAATATTTCAATTTCTTGATTTATATCATTATCCATCATTATTACTAACATTAGTCTCTAGCCTCCTCGGCTTCAATAATCGTGTGATGCCCAACCTCTCATATGATAAATGCACATCACATTAGCATATATATATATATATATTATCACTTAATTACAACTACCTATGCCCTGTATAGGTATCAGTGGACAACTTCTAAGTCACAGACACCATATAAATTCGAATGCCAAAATATGTATCAAACATGTAAGTGGATGAAGGAACGGTACAAGGTTACTATAATGACCTAGCTACCCAACCCACGAATGCTATTTAGTACAATTATTAAATCTATAGGCCCAGAGATAGCCCTACGGAGCCTACCTGTCTTCCGATGATAAAGTACTACAAGCTTATGAATATTACTCCGACTGATATCAAAAGAAATATGATTTATCTGAAACTTGCGTAAAAGTATTCCATAGGTCAATACGAGTCTACCAAAATAAATTATGCTAAGTTTTGGACTGGGCCTAAAATAGGCCTGCGAGGCCCATTTGTCAGAACTGAAAATAAACTTCTCCATGGGGTTCCTGACATTACTAGGAAACGGTGCTCTAAAATTAAGCACAATCAAGTAAGGAAAGACCATTGAACAACCCAGAGAAGATTGAGTGTAAAAAGGACTAAAGATTCGACCTTTATGAATTTGTACATTCAATTCAAAAAAGGAAACGTTACTACGATGTATAATAACTCGAAAGAGAAAGAATTTACCATATAACTTTGAATATAATTGAAGGAATAAAGAAATCATAACTAGGGAATTAATGGAGGAAAACTCTAATTATCATGAAATTTAACAGATAGAATTACTTACCGAAGGTAAGGATGATGTACAACTTTTCTATGGAGTTTAGGGAAATTTGCAAGAAAAATCATACAAAAATTTAAGAGAAAAAGAGGAAAAAGTTAATAAAATAATAACCAAAAAAACGGGTTGGAAACTAAAGAAATAAGGCTCAGGTACCGATTTATCAGCCACTTGTGCCGTTAAATCAGCATTCCCTAGTGACTGGCAACTGCAACAAATACCGACTTATCAGACTACATGCCAATAAATCGACATCCTCAGGTGATTGGAAAATACATTAGAAGGTAATGATTTATCAGTAAAATAACTTATTTATCGGCACCTGTTAATTTATCAGTAAAGTGTCTGATTTATAGGTCATCAATAAATCGGTACTTTTTGACTGATAAATCAGCCTGTACCTGCATTAGAAAAATAGAAAATATCAAGAATTTTGACTAGGAATTCAAAAATGAAATAGTAGTCCAAATTTGAAAAACCAAATATGTATTTTATATGAAAAATACATTTCAGACTCAACGAAATCAATGAAATTCACATCAGAGGTTGTTTGAGTGAAAATTACCCCAACCAAGACTTAGTCAAGACTAGAAAATTTCCAATTTTCCACATAACAACTCAAATCGAGCACGAACACCTTGGGAAGCATACCAAGGATCAAAATGGCCTAAATTCACCATTCCGGAGTTGATGGGAGCATCAGAATTCTAACCCGACACCCCGAACACCAGAATACCACCCAAGATCCAAATTATCCCTTAAGCTTAAATAGAATCCACAAATGCGGATAAATTACAAATGAAAAATTAGAAAAACACACTGAAGGTAAATCTTGACTTTGTTTGGCATTCCAAAGCTAAAGGAACTATTGAAATTTAATTCTGAGCTCATCTTAAAAGATTGTTGACTTTGGCTAACGAGTACTTAGTTTTAGGCTCTAAAATAGGCAATTTGAGATATTTCTCGATCGAGCCACCAGAAAATCGAACTACCTATCCTAGAAAGTCATAAATGACTTGGAGTAGCTACTAAAATGCTCTAGAATGAAAAATGTTGTGTATTTATCATAAATGATCATGAGAGTCATTATATTAATGCAGACATTAATATGAATAAAGATACAATTGCCTCTTGTCATGACCCAAAATCCAAGAGCTGTGGTGGCACCTACCCAGACCCAACCTTGGTAGGTAAACCTTGACAAAAGGATAGAACAAACCCCTGGAACCAAAGAAAAAGGTAAAATGCTTACTAAATAATAGAAGTATAAAAAAAATACAAAATACTAATAACAGTCTCAAACTCCCCAAAATCTAGTATTAAGAGTATAAAACGACTCTAATACATCGAATACAACTAAAAGAAATTAAGTACTGCCTGTAGAAAATCAGAAGTATAGAAAGTAAAAATATATGAGGCTATGGTTATCCTTGAAGGAAGAGACTCACTCTAGTCTTAAAGTGGGTTAATCTCGCACAAGTGTCCACATGTTATGTTCTCTCGTATCTGGATCTACATAGAAAGGATGTAAGGAGTAGGAGTGAGTAAGGTCCACTTGTATTCAGTAGGCATCGTAGATCGACTAAGATTATAAGTTAGAACTAAATAAAATAAAAGAAACTATTTACACCTGAACTAAGACAATTATCCAGAAATTCAATATGAAATAATCCACAATACATCACAAAAGATATCACAAAAAATAATCAAATTCACAACAAGGCTGAATAATAGAATGAATATATGAGTGAGCAATGTAAATGCAATGCTAATGGTATTAATGATTTATGTATGTCCTACCCATATACACCCTCCGAACATATAAGCTTCCAGGCATAGGATCGGTGGAGGCTAGTTAGGCCATATACTTATATCATAGTTGAACTCAATCTGGGACTTTCATAATCATATCACCAACCAAAACACTAATCAATACTTCAATAATATCACTTTTCTGGACTCGAATCAGGATTAAAATCAATTCAATATCAGTTGCTCGAACTTGAATCGAAACAAAAAATCCATTTTTCCAACTTTTATATTCAATGCCAATGTTATGATATGAATGAGAATGTATTATAAGGTGAGAATGAACAAGTCATAATAATAACAATGAAATATCAAAGACAATATATATATATATAATCATGAACAACATCTCTCAATCTCAAACACTTTCGAAAATAGACCTATAAGACAGAATGTCAAGTCAGGGATTCAAGTCCCATATCATCAAGCCTCTTAAGTTCATATTCAATAGCATAATCATAAATCATCTCTCCTTCATAATAAAATAAAACACAATTTATCTCACGAGCACATAGAAAAGAATAATAAACTACAATCCCCTACATAGGTATTACCAAATAACTCCTCAAAATATTAAAAAATTTCTCAATCCTCCATGTCTATAGCTTGCTTTATACTATAAGTGTTTACCCAAGAAATATATGAAAAGTTTAAGTCATCGACTACCTCACAGTCGAACAATATATGCCAAAAACCACCATCAATTTAGATTTTTCTTCCAAAGCTATCGCAAATAACCTTAAATCTATCAAGAAAAAGTTGTACATATAAATACGATTTCCAATGCTACCATGTTTCTATATTTCTATTTTGAACTCAAAAAGTCAACCCCGAGCCGAAAAGGGTTACTAAAATTTTATTTCAAAATCATATTACCCATACTTTGGAGTTCAAATATGAAATTTCATACAAACTAAAGTTAAAATCAACCTTGAAATATGAATTTACAACTTTTACCTTTACCAAAAAATTCTCTAAATTTTCCAGCTTGTACATGATTTAAAATAATGAAATAGTTGATAAATTAATAAATTTATGTCAAAATTAGTTTACCTATAACAAGCTGAGGCAGACCCACGAATAGAGTGGAAGGTGCTCAGGCACACATTGACCTTGATGAAAACCTTATATATGTATATAAAAAAAATTAAAAAAATAGATATAACATGTGTTCAAGCATCAATAAACCAAAAGGTTCAACAGGTTTTGCTGGTGCTGAAGTTATTAGAATGTGCAGATGCCCTCAATCGAGGATTTGAATCCTAATGGATCATAACATGCTTCCTTTTGTTTTAAATAAAAAATAGGATTTTTTTATACTTCTTACCTTTTTTCTTTATCTTTTTTTGTTTGTTGTTTTTACTTTCATATTTTCTCTGTATTTCATTTACTAACTACACTATAAAAATATTATTAAGATTCTAGGAAGAAATCATTCTTCGCTAGAATCTTTAGATTAAAGGAAGTGAACACTCACAATCTTTAAATTCTGGATACATCGTTGATAACATAAGAATTCTAAATATGAAATTTAAAATCAATTTTAAACAACAAAACTCTAAATTCTATCCATTAAGTTTACAGATGAAGAAAGAAAGCTAGTGGGAGAAATCATGAGGGAATACTAATAGTTGATATTAACCACCTTATTAAATCGAGAAGAATTCCATGAGAATCACTGAATTTTGAGTTAAACAATTTATAATATGCTCAAATATAAAATAAACTATCACACCAAAAAATTAGGGTGTGATGTCACCTACTTTCCCATCCCCGTACATCAGCCTAACCAATAATTAACTTAAAAGAAAAGCAAAAATAAATGCAAAAAGTAATATATAAATGAAATACTAAGAGAAAACCATCTATTACACCTAAAGATAGGTTGCCACTGTATAAATCGACTAAGTATGATTTAATAAAAGTTTGGTCTAAAACTTCAACTAGTCTTTCAAGAAAAGTAAACACACCAAGATAACATAAATTAGTCATTGAAGATTGCGAGCGAACAACATCTACCTCTAAATGTACCAGAGTGTACTGCTAGAAATGAGAGGAAGGACTCAATTCTGACCCACTACAACACCTTAAAAAAAGTTCACAAACGTCAAGGATGAGTATGAAATCAAAGGTACTTAGCAGTATCTTTGATTGGTCTAAATATAAAGAATTAGTGACTACTCCTGATATCCAACCACCCTATGATACCAGAACTTGCATATAGTTCATATACAATTTCCCAACCAATAACAAGTCAAGATATACATAAGGAAATGTAATCCTCAAATAGTACGACTATTCACCAACTCTACCATGTCAGTAATACCTCCAAATGGACAACAATATCAGTTCCAATCAAGTGTCAATAATAATCGCAATTGACAGTCTTATATCATGAATAATCTCATTTATCATCAAGTAGCAACAAAAAGTTAAGTTTAATGATTCAAATATTGAGTGATCTCAAGTCAACACCAATTATCAAGAAAGTGTAAGTCATCGAGCGGGCAAACTATCCAAATAAGAAGAAGATAAATGCAAATGCAATTTAATGAGAAAATAATAGTGATACCTGTCTTCCCTATATGTACCCACCCACTGTATAAATCATCACATTTGGGACCACAGGGGACTCACAAGGTCTAAGAAAACCTGTTGTCGAGACCATCACAGTTAGGTTCAAGTACTTATGTTACCTCAATAATGTCCTACTTCCGAGACCATCATAATTTGTATTTTAATCAATATAGTACCTTAGTAATATGCCTACTACTGAGACCAAAACAGTTAGGATTTTAATTAATGTATTACTTTAATAATATGCCTGTTGCTGAGACTGTCATAGTCAAGTTTTTTTATCAATATGTTACCTCAATAATATGCTTACTACCAAGACCATCACAGTCAGGTTTCCAATATCATTTTTTCCTTGATAATTTGGGCCACTCAATTCCCATACACAAATATCAACAAACGGCACATAGTAGAGAATCATGAAAATGTGAACCTCAATCACAATAGGTCATAAGAAAATAAATCTGTCACAAGGGTAAATGATCATTAAGACACTCATATCAATCTGGACTTCACAGTTCCATACAAAGTGATTCATTTCAAAACTAATAAGTTATCACAAATCATTTTCAATATTGTTCTATCCCAACAAGTATGAATCAAATTAAGGTAATCCAACTAAAATAAGAGATAAGTTACAATCATAAATCATAGAATCATAATATCAAATAGTTCGTTAATTTAAACTTTACACTCTTAACACTAGCACCCCCAATGTAACTATTTGTCCTAAAATATCATAAAATCTAGCAAGCAATCACTAATAACTTACAAAGAGATCAAAGAAACTCAACTTGCCTTTAAGGAGGAAAAATACTCAAGTCAAAGTCTTTCTCTTCCGGAGTACCTCCGAACTCTCCCAAACTACTCAAATATGAATTCTACATAAAAAAAACAAAACTATCAAAGTAAAAAATTCAAACCCGAGCCTCCAGGAAAAATATGAAATTTTATTTTAAAATCATGTTACCCTTAACTTGGGGAGTTTAAATATGAAATTTAATAAAAAGGAATTAAAAGCGACCATGAAGTCATCAATTTATCAAATATTAACTTAGCTAGGAAAACCTCCAATTTTAAAGCTTAAACATTGTTTAAAATGATAAAATATTTAATAAATCAGTAAATTTATGATAAAATCAGCTTACCCATAGCAAAAGAATTCTAAATATGAAATTTCATAAGAAATTGAGTTAGAATCGATAAAACCACAAATTTTCTCCAATAATTTTGTGGATAAAAAATATAGCTAAAGAAATCATGGAAGAATGCCAAAGGAGTATTAGATAATAACCCCCTTTTAAATTGAAAGAAGGCCGCAGGAATCACTCAATTCCATGCTCTAGAACTCCCAATATGCTCAAAATACGAAATAAACACGATAAATGGACCAGAAATTTCAGCACCAACCACTTAATTTTTCCTAAAAAGGCCATAATTCCTAATAAGATAGAAAAATGAACTAATTCTTTTGTGTTAGTTCTAAATTTTAATACAGATCTACTAGTACCTTCAAATAGCAAAATGAGTTCATTTCAGTCAAGTGATACTATTAAAACTCCACAGTAAAAAACTTCAAGCTCCGAACGAGTACCCAAAACTCATTTGAGACCTCCTGAACAAACACAAATAGTCTAAACCACTTGTAAAACACATTTTGGAACTGATGGAATCATCAAAACACCCAAACAAGGTCATCTATCATATTTTGACCAAAGTCAACTCTTAAGATAAGAATCTCCAAATTTTCAAATAATGACTCAAAACTCATTCAAAAGACTCAAGAACTGAATCAAACCTTCAACTAGACCAAATATCATATTTTGAAGCCGACAGAACTGTTGAAATTACATTTCAAGTTTTCTATCACCAAATATTGATTTTGGTCAACTCTATAATGCTTTTAACTTTCAAAACTCAAACACTTTTTCAAAACTTATTTAATGGAATGGGACCCAAGCAAATAGTTTTAATAGCCCAAAAATCAGGTTCAAGAACTAATAAGATTAAAGGATTTTGAATTGGAGTACTCTAACTTTAGATGTTAAGCCAAGTCAAACTTATGACTTAAACTTCCTAATTATCTCATCGAAACACCTAAACTCATCATGAAAGGGATAAAAATAAAAAAAAGGTCTTCCTAGACCAAAATTTATATTCCGAAGCTAGTGGAACTAACAAATATTTTATCTAAGTTCCCAATTCTGAGTGACCCCAAAAGTCTATTTTTTCTACTTTAAAGGTCAAAAATTGAATTTTCTCCAAAACCTTTCCTAATATCCTCTTAGTTCCCCAACTCACCATGAAACCAAACTTATTTTATCAATAAAAACTATTGGAGAGGTTAAAATGGTAAAATATGTTGAAAATGAAAAAATGACCTTGAGAGTCATTAGATCATCCACCATTAAAAACCATGTTCATCCTCGAACATAAGAGAAGAATGAGGTACTGGCTCAACCCATACTTTGAAGCATAACTTACAAAGCTTGTTTTTGTTTCTCAAGTGAACTTCTTAAAATGACACTACCAAAATATACAATAAGACTGAATTTTTGAGTCACAACTGAGAGTCTGCACATGAAGGATAGCTAATGGAATCCACAATTATAATAGAAATGGTGTATTCCCACATCTATGGTATGACCAAGACAATCAAGTTCACTCCACAAACTCAAACCGAGCTAGAAATCTCTAAACCATTGGACAACCATAAACTGGACTCATTTTCTCACCTTAACCTAAATTTCTAGACCAATATCACCAAAAAACTGAGTATCCAACCGATCACCTATCAATCACCAACAAGGTTCTCACATCACGATTGACTCACTGATAATTGTGCCATTTTTTTCATAGTCATTTCATGTCACTTAACTGCACAATATAGTTAAATCAACTCACACTCCTCGAAGAGGAATCCAACTAGTCTAGTCATTAATACCCAAAATTTCTTTGACACTTGTTGACTTTTATAATGAGATACATACCTATTGGATTCATATAAGAACATGACATGACCTACTTACCAATAATCCACTATCTAACATAGGCCTTAACTGACAGTACTAGATCACAGGTACAACCAATATACCAAGTAATCATGAATCTCTAATGAAACACTACATGAACCAAAATAGTAGGTCTTGACACAAGGTTAGAATTGTAGCCCTTCCAGAGTGGTATCTTACTGATGGCTCGGGCCTTACTTGGTAGGTAATCTTACCGAACACATTTATGATGCTTTATCTCAATATAGAAATATGTGCATTCTGACTCATATGAAACTAGTCGCCCGAATATCTAGACGTCGAGTATCATAAGGAAACTTATTGAAACTGAATGACCCATGGATAATACTTGTCATTACCTTTCCATTGCGACACTTTGACCCCAAAAACTCTGAAGACCTATTGCTTTGACGAAAATTTCCCCAGCTGATGACATGACAGAACTATCCAAAATTATCCAATTTTTTTAATTTCCAATTTTCAAACCATAAGTATAATGAACTCTCCATGATCCTCCCAAATTATCCAAGGTATTAACCCAACTCGATCCATTTCTCTTTTGCCACACCAAACTAAGGCTATTCAATAATTTACACACTAAATCAATAGGACTCCATCTTTACTAGATGGGGTTCAAATAGAGAACTAAAAGAATAAAGATCTTTGAGCGTATGAAAGTTACCACAAAACACTATATATCACCCTTAATAAGATAATCCTTCTAGTGAGGACAAAATAAAGGAAAAAAAACTCATATCAAATCCCATTGGTAATCAAGCATCCTTCTAACCACAGAAATAAGAACTCCTCAGTTTTATGTCCTATCAATGATAACTGAACACATACTAACAAAGAAAATAAAAAAGGTAACTTCAATGAAACTTTTCCTTTTAAACTCTAACCAGGGTCAAGACAAAATCAAGAGACTTAACAACTACCATAAAGATTTTCTAAACAATGAGGGTCGTATTAGAGATACCTTTAGTTCCAAACGCAAAAGAAAATGATCACAATGAACCACTTGTAAACACAAAACACTCTGAAGGTGGTCTAATTATAAATCAAAACGTGATATCAAAAGTCCCACTATTACACAACCATCAATACAATACATACCCTATAGCTCACCCTTTATGAAATACCATAAAGCCACTTCACATCCCAATACCACATCAAATCTATCGTACTTGGAAGAATCAAGACATTTAGTTCACTAACCCTCAACAAGATCATATCATAGGATTGGTTCACATGATCTACCATAATGAATCCATCCACGAAGCAGCAACACAATTGAAAACCAAAGAAAGAGTATCCATCATATCAAAATCAGCATGGAGTATACCAATGTATAGAGGAAAGTAAAACAAAGATCAACAGATAACAAAATATGTTAATGACACACCGATAAAATATAAAACAATTAGAACCAACGCCACTTGTGTTTCACTATTACCACGAAAATGAAAAACCCACCAAACATGGTAGAAACCTAGCGATGCTCAAAGCTAATGCAAAACTTGATCATACCTTATCATAAGGAGATTTTCCATTCATCAAGTCTTACTAAGGCATCCCACAGAATTGATGTGATTGATCCACCACAATAAATTAACTATGAGTATGGTGAATGGAAATAGTCAATGGATAAAATCGTAAAGGCATACATAATCCCAAGAAAGATCACAACCACAACCCAACAAGAAAATTAATCCAAGATTAAATAATATTGAAGCATGTTGAGATCATATCAAATTCATATCTATAACACTCGTAAAGAATACCTCTACCTCTAGTGGTAAAAACGGAGATATTTGACACTGTATCAGTCAACTAGAAAACAAGAAACACCTAGTATAATGGCCAACCTCCTAACACATAAATCAACCTAACAAGTTGAGACTTGCTGAGATTAACTCAAACAGTAAACTAGAGCTTACGGCCTGACCTATCAAATAATTGGAAAGTAGGGAAGTACACCCCATTAGTGTGTAAAATCCCGATTCATGTAATCTATCATCGAATCCATCTAAAATCCTACATATATCTTAACTAGGGCCCGCATAGTAGGCCTTACATAAGTACTATTAGGAAGAAAATACACCCAAGATGCCACCTTTCACCTTAACTACTAAGATACTCTTTTATCATACTCAAGGCACCACATCTGTAGCATCCAAAACAAAACCCTTCTAATTATATAATATCCATATAATTTAACACTCACTATATGTAATATTTGATTGGTCAAAAACATACTTGAAAACATACTTGGTTCATCAAAACCCAACACATTTACGATAGACCACCAATTAGAACCATAATAAGATGCTAACCAAATGTCATGACTTCACTTATATTTTACTTGTAGTTCTCAAAACCACCGTGAGTACCAACATCTTTAGAGAACATATTGCCTCTCTCTGTAACTTGAATTATAACTTCCTCTTTTCCAAACAAAACCTTTGTCTTCTCCAAACCCACTCCCAGTATGCTAGCATTTGGCCTCCCTAATGCTGATGGCACCAAATATCAAATCTAATAGTACTTTCTTGTCAAGATGAAACTATTGAATCAAAATTCAAAGTTAAATCCATATAAATCCTTAAATTCCATACTTCAACAACAACTCAAGTAATTACATACTCATGCTAAATCTTAGAGAAACCCCTATATCACCTCACAATTGTTTTTTAGGATAAGAAGTTACCCTTTATACATCACCAAATGTCTTTGTAACTTATTATAGTAGTTGATCCAAACCATTTTTTCTTGTAATGATACTTTTTGAGCTTAAAGGATGAAACCTACACAAAATTTCAACTCTGAACCAGGAATCCACATATGCCGTCTTTTTCTCCCATATTTTCTCATGTATTACTATCAAGTGATGCTTCTAGGACCTTAGATTCTCAAATTGAATTCTTGAAAAAAATTGAACACCTGAAAATCTCTAACGCACAATCTTGCCATCACTTTCCTTATCTCATCCACTACTTTCTACCTTTAAATCCAAGAATAGCCCAATTCTGGCTGCACATCCTTCCCATTAGTCTATCGCTTCCTCATTAGTACTAAATATTGCACCAAATCCATATGGTGACACCTTTATAGAAATGCACAAGGCTAAGAAAAAGGCTTCTTTATGGATGAGAGAACTGAATGAAGTGATTGGAGTTAGCTCGAACCAAGGGAACGCAATAAGGAATCAAGGAAAAGAAGTTTTTCCTAGATTTTTTGTAGCTTCTAGAAGATGAGTAATTGATGTATCCACACAAATTTTGAGATTCTACTAAACATGTCTTATGTATAGTGGGACTTACGAAACTAGCTCTCTGATACAAACATGTCATGCCTCAAAATAAGTGCATGATGGAACCTACCTTCCAATCCTGGTAGGTCATCCTAACATACAATTAACTTAAAATAACAGCCAAAATAAATGAATAAAGTAATACATAAATGAACTATTAAGTGAAAATCATGTATTACATCCAAAACCAGGTTGCCACTATACAAAGACACTAAGTGAAATTTGATACAATATTTGGTCTAAAATCTCAACTAGTCTTTCTATAAGATTAAGAAACTGAGATAATTTAAATGAGACTATAAACGAACGATATCTATCTCTAGATATCTCGAAGTGTGCTGCTAGAAATGAGAAGAAGGAATCAAGTTTGACGCGCTATATCACTTGCACAAAAAGTGCAAAAAAGTCAAGGGTGCGTACGAAATTAATGGTACCCAACAACATCCCCGACTGGTATAAATATAAAGACCTAGTGACTACACCTGACATTCAACCACCCTATGATACTACAATCTGCAAATAATTCATATATAGCATCCTAACAAACAAGAAAAATCAATATATATAGAAGTAAAAGTAATTCTCACAAGGTAAGACTATTCACAACCTCTACCACATCACTAATCACCTCACAATCGAAAACAACATTAGTTCCAGTGGTGATGAAAATACATAACCGTATATCATGAATAATCTTAGTTATCATCATGTAGCAATATCAAGTTCAATTTATGATTCAAATATCAAGTGATCTCAAGACAACACTAATTCTCAATCAAGTGCAAGTCATCGAGTGGGTAGAAAATCTGAATAAGAAGTAGATAAATGCAAATACAATGTAATGCACAAATAATTATGATGCATATTTTCCCTATATGTACACACCCGCTTCCAAGAAAATCACATATGGGATCCAAAGGGGACTCACAAGGTCCACACATACCTGTTTCCAAGACCTTCACAGTTTAATTCAAGTACTTTTGTTACCTTAATAATATGCTTGCTACCAAGACCGTCATAGTCGAGATTTCAATTACTATGTTTAAGTCAATAACAAGACTGCTGTCAAGAATGTCATAATCAGGATTTCAATCACTATATTACTTCAATAATATGCCTTCTGTTGTCACACCACGAGCTCACCCCGTAGGCGGATCAACATCCTAAGTTGCTCTAGAATCCTTGGAAGAACTATTTAGAACATGCATAGATCTATTCACATCACTCAGCCAAAGAAATAAAAATGATAGAAGAAGTGTAGTAGTATCCTTACAATAATCAATAAAGTCTCACTAAAATAATTGATAAACTCGTGTCTCAAAACCAATATATGTCAGTCTGAAAGCCTCTTCTAGCTAAATATTGGACTGCTAGCACAAGAGTTTACTAGATAGTCTTAAATAAATGAAATAATAAATAAAAAGCTAAATTCCAAAGTCTAGAATAAAAAAAAAACTCCATAGCTAGCCCATGAATCAAGTGAAAACTCCTCAATCTTTTAGCCTTCTAAGAATGCAAGTAGTGTTAACCTCAAAATTCTAGATGGTTGGCAATATCTGAATGGTGGTTAACACATGCAACAAGAGTAGAATCAATACATAGAACATGTATTATTATGTGAGCAAGTATAAAATAGGCTATATAGTATAATGATAAGTACTATAAATGCATGAATAGTTAACTCAACTCTAGCTCTACCTCAACTAAGCAGTTTAACTATTTACAAAGAAAACAGTTAAAAGGCCAAATCTCAAGTAAAGTCATCTAAAACAACTTAACTCATCAGTTTTTAACAAACAATAAAGACTTATTTAAAAATAAGTTTTCACTTATATCCTTTCAAAACTCTCACTTTTACCTCTGTTCAAAAATGTCAACTTTACTACTCTGTGGGAGTTGTATAACTGACATACCATAGGAATAATGCTTGAGGGCTATGTATAACCCTATGTAGAAGGTCCCTCATTCCTCTCTCAAAGGTTATTAGCACTACAACTACTCTAGTGTATCCAGATAGACTAATAGATACACCTGAGTGATACCAAAATAGATATAAATATCATCCATTCATTAGGATATACATGTCTGGGTATTGGTACCTTTATTTTCCCACCCTCGGTGCTAATACTCCTCCTATAAAAATATTATTATTTCTGTTCACTCTCAACTGTTCTATGACTAGTGGAATTGCCCTTCTTGGAAAACCACTAATACAACTATCACATCAATCAATTACATCTTACTGTCATAACCCGATTTTATGGGTCATGATGGAACCTACTATACCACCAAAGGAGAACAAAACCTCGTAGTCCAAAGTCAACACGGATGACTACTACATTAAATACGGAAGTATTTAAAAATCAATGATAATGGTAAGCAGAAGTCTTAAAGAGTAACATAATCTACCCAAAATTTAGTATAAGTGTCAAATGAACCAGTTAGTACAGAAACAATAAAACTAAAATAAGTTTAGTACAACTG
>JBDJHY010604448.1:0-16407 GCA_039654485.1 Withania somnifera | reverse complement strand
GTGTGTGATTAACGCCAATGCCCTAGAATCGATTGCAACCTTGAATTCATCTACTTGTGTTCTTATATAATTATTTTTAGCTTAGTTGTACTTTAGTTTACAATAATTAAATACAACCTTCTGCATTCGTCAACTGCACCCTAACTAAAAATTACTATTCAACCTATTGTTAAATCAATCAATAATATAAGTCCCTGTGGGTTCGACAATCCGGGTTGCAAGAGCCACTATATTACTTGTACGATAGCGTACACTTGCGTGTGCGTTTGGATGCAATAATTTCCAAGACTCACGAACATTCCCAGTAACCTATCATCTGTATTCTTGAGTCAATCAATACCTCTCAAGGTCACAGGGTAGCTATATTTGCAAATGTAACACCAATACGTAGCCATGAAGCGGACAAGGGTCGGGTACCAACCTATATGTCCCAACCCAAGGAGGTCTAATAACCAAAATTATTTCTCATATAAACCAAATCTAAGATCTTATTCCATAACCTACCTGTCCTCTAAAGATAATCTCTCAAATACTGAGTAGAAGATGCTCTGAATGCTCCAAATACTCCAAAAATGCACAAAAATAATAATCTACCTATTAATACGAATCAAATAATACCCATAAAGTAATAACAGTAATCAAATTCGAATATGGGCCAAAATGGGCCTATGGTCCCATAAACCCAAGACTCCAAACAAAAGGTATCAAAATGTTCCCCACATCGTAGGGAACTCATACTCAATTTTGAAGCTAAGACGAGCAAGAAATAATCTTAAAATTATGGATTAAAGTGAAGAACCAACTTGAAGAATATGGGGAGATTTGGGTGAAATTAAAGAAATCAAAGTGAAAACATACCAATAATTGATGAATAGTTAAAGAAATTAAGTTTCCAACGTCACCCAATAGTTGAATGTTTAGAAGTGTAAAATAATGAACAATTGCTAAAATTTTGGAATTTCCAGGTATTTATACCAGGTGGGGCATTACTCGATGAAATTGCATAGATCAATCTTGTGATTAAAGAGCTTAGGGAAAGAACACATCGCGATCGCGTGCTCATGCGCCGCAATCAAGAAGGTGTGACAGAAGGGATCACGCGATTGCCTGAATGATTTACTCTACTGTGAAGGGAAGTTAAGGATTATCCATGGCTATGCATGGACACATGTCGATAATTGCAATAAACAAGGGATTAGGCACCAACAACTTTTGAAGACAACAAAACCAGGTAAAAACTAAACACGGAACACAAACCAAATGTGCTACCTGCATAAAAACGACATTATGGACTAAATGGCATAGAAAAAATTCTTCTTTGAGGTTGTTTTGACGAAATGTTGACCAAAGTCAAAACTTTGCAAGAATTACAAACATTTTGACCAAGTACTCGAAATGATTTGGTTAGCCCAAAGCCCGAACGAATAACTCACCTAACCCAAAATTGACATTTTGGAGCTGATGGTGTAGTTAGATTTTTAATCCAGGAATAAAATGACCACCCAAGATATCTTTCGACTGAAACTTAATCATCGAATTCTCATGAGATCTCAATTTCCTAACTTCTCTATCCAAAAATAATCCTCAATAACTTCTAATCCCTCATCAATTTGAACAGAATCATAATAAAGAACATGCGACTCATCAGGAATGTACCATTTCAGCACCGACACAATATACTAGATGCATAGCTTAAAATATTGGAGGCAAGGATAACATATAAGTGACACTACCTATTCAATGAAGAATCTAAAAAAGCCAATGTATCGGCAGCTGAGCTTTGCCCTCTTTCTGAACCTCATAATGCCCTTCATGAGAGATATCTAAAAGAATACTCGATCACCCACACAAAAATCCAAGGCACATTGACAATGGTCTAAGTATCACTTCAATATACTCTGGACTGCTCGAAGTCTATCCTGAATCAACCAAATTATGTCTATAGAATTCCAAAGTAGATCTATTCTCTATAATTTGGACTCAAACCCATTGAACCAATATAATAAGAGAACGACACTGCCTAGCATACAAAGACTCAAATGAAGCTATCTAAATACTAAAATGGTAGTTGTTGTTATACACAAACTCTTCCAAATCCAAATATTGATCCTAAGAACCACTGAAATCAAGAATGCATGCCATCAACATATCCATCAAGACCTGACCAGTCCTCTTAGACTGACCATCTATCTGGGGATGAAATTTTATGCTAAGATGGACCTTTATACCAATACCATATTGAACCTCTCTGAAACTAAGAAGTGAACTTAGTACCTTAATTAGAAATAATATATACTAATATGCCATGAAGTCTCACCACCTAAATAAAGGCCAATGTCTCTACTCAATAAGTTATATGAATCGAAATGAAGTGACAAACTTAGTCAACCTTACAACACTGACCCAAATTTAATCGTGGCTACAAGGACTCTAAGGCAAGCCTGAAATAAAATATATAGTGATTCATTCCCACTTCTACTCGAGAATGAGAAGCCATTGCATCAATCTACCCGCTCTCTAGTGCTAAAGCTTGACTTGCTGATTGTTTAAGCACCAAGAAAAAAACTCAGATATATCCTTATTCATACCACTCAACCTGTAAATCTACCTTAAATATCTACACATCTTAGATACACCTATTTAGATGGAATAACAGGAGTTATGGGCATTACAGAGAATCATCTGAATTAGATCATCAACTATAGGAACATAAATCTAGCCCTCGAATCTCAATATACCATCTAAACCTAATGATGCTCTATGGGGATCACCCCGCAACAAATGATCATGAATATCAACCAAAGATGGGTCCTCAAACTGACACTGCTGAATCTGGTCATCCATTGAAGAATGGGCCTCAATACTAGCTAAAACATAGCCCAAATCAATGAGTTCAAGTCTTACCAAATTGTTAGCTAAGGACTTGACATTTAAGGTTGCTGGCCACTCAAAAATTGATAAGGATGCCAAACTACCCATACTCACTACTTTCTGTATCAAGGCATCCGCTACCACGTTTGCATTGCTCCAATGATACAAGATAGAAATATCATAGTCCTTCAATAACTCAATCCATATATTATTGAGAGAATTAATCTCCATCTCACTCATAATGTACTAATGACTATGATAATCAGTAAAGATCTCACAATGGACTTAGCACAAAGACTACTGCTGCCAACTCACAGTCATGGGTAGGGTAATTGTTCTCATGAACCTTAAGCTATTTAGAATCATAGGCAAGTACACAACCCTATTGCATCAAAACAAAACCCAAAAATACACCGAAATTATCTCAATAAACCGCAAAACTCTGAACCACAACTAGAAAATTCAACATATGAGTAGAAGTCAAGATAGACTTAAGCCTCTGAAAGCAATCTTACACTCATACGACCACTGAAAATGAATATCATTTCTAGTCAACCTAATCAGTATGAAACACATCGAGATACTCATTAACAACATGTACTAACTCAAGTGTTACAGAATCAACACGAATATATGCAAGGTATGCAAAACAACCATGAAAAACTAAGAGACTAACCTAAATCAAGAAATAATCTCGTCGGTGCACGACTAGTCGAACCCTGCCACATGACTAGGGAAGTACTTGGCATACATAAGGTCACAGTCTTGGCATAACAATCCATGACTTCTCTATAATGGGATAACTAGTCCATACACAGTATCATATTAGAATTAACCATATCCAACAATATCAAACCAATTCGAGGCTTAAAATCCTAAAAAATCACATAATAGGATCTCAAAACATGATCCACTACTAAATAATCTCCTACTTGGTTGAGAGAGATAATTTCACATACAATGACTCACTCTCCATACTCAAACATGTAGCATAATAAGATAACATGTAGGAGCATATAGATCCTGGATCAAATAGATTTGAAGCTGGCTGATAAGACACAGAGATAGTACTTGTAACAACAGCATCAAAGACCTCTACCTAGGGTATAATAGGGACCATATAGAAATATTAATCATAACCACCATGGCCACCAATCGACAACTACTCCTACCACATTGAGGATTACCACGACATGAAGCACCTCCACCCTGACCCTAAGATGGCACGATTCTAACTCGTTATACAGGAATAGGAGCTGGCATAGTAGAAGGATAAACTATAGTCCAAACAATACCATGCTGAGGACAATTCTTAAATATATGACCCCCTAGAACCACACTTATAGCAAGGTCAACAAGGATGAATAAGGCAAGAAAAATAGATGAACCATAGTGGCCAACACGGCCCGAAGAACTACTACCAGATGCCTATAATGATGACCTAAACAAGGCGACTAGACTTCCCCTATTCTTCAAAATAATATAGGGTCCTACCCCATTACTAGAACCTCGACCCCCATGCCTTGATAAAATAAAGTGACCCTGATGACGGGGGCCTCCTCTCATCCCTAATATTCTTATTATGGGCAAGATCCTCCATAGACTGAGCATGCTCAAGAATGGTTTGAAATGATGACCTAGTAGAACCTAACACCTCGTCAATCTGATGAATATCTAAAGCTAACCAATGAACAACATGACAAACCCTCTCTGCCTTAGTAGATATATAACTAGAATTATAAACATAAAACCTGTGAAAATATGCCTCATTATTATAACCTGACAAAGAACCTTATTGGAGTCTCATAAACTCCTCCCTCCTGTGGTCCTGCTCAGTACAAGGAATCTACCTCTCCAAAAATACATCACGGAAGAAAATCCAAGTAATAGGGATAGCGCTAGGTGACTTGGTCAAATAATAAAACCTCTAACATTGTTTGGCGATGTCACCCATCTAATATACTGTGAAATCAACACCATGTGACTCAAGCAAGATGAGGTTATGTAACCCCTCTTGACATCTATTGATAAATTCCTCACTCCTAGAGAACTAGTAAACCTAGGAGGACCCAATCTCAAAAATTAACCCAATGCCTTTTAATCCAAATTAGACATAGGTGAGTGAGAGGCCACATATGGAACAATAGATATATTAGACAATATAGGTGTTGAAGATAGATAAATTGGTGCTAGAGGCACCTGAATAAGGAATGCTAAAACTAATAGTGGAATACTCAAACAATAAACAGTCGATGTCAGAGGCATACCTAGACTGAAGGAACCTGGGGATAATGATTGTGCCCCAACTTTTGGCTAACCCTACATACCTAACAAATATAACAAAAATCCTCTCATCTCAGGAGAAATAGCTTACCCAAATTTTTCATCAGAAAAAATAGAGTTGGTACCTACAACACTCGTGGATGCTGAATTGATATAGGCTCAGGCTTAACATTCGAAGTGCTGACTAGTGAAGCATCTCTAGCAGGGATCACTACTCTTACTCAGAATCGACCTTGTCCTATATGGGCTTGTGCTCTAATTGGAGGTGTAACAAGTGCATCATCCACTGTTGCTGCCAAAGATCGTGTGTATACCATTTGTGTAAGAATAAAAAAGAATAAATGAGGTTTCAAGAGACCATCTATTATACAAGCTTGATATAGAATTGAAAAGAGAATGAATTTCTAAAGATGTCCCTATATCCTATTGAAGGTAAGATACATATATATCCGCACCTGATCTGCAAGATTTTACTAGACACTGGCTTATATACCAAAGATATCAACAAACCTAAAGCTTTGATACCAGTTTGCCATGATCCAATTTCTCAGGTCATGAAGGCACCTACATCCAACCATAGGAGAACCACCCAACAAGCATCCAAGGCATGAATAATGAACTAAAGTAGAAGATATGAAATAAATAAGGGAAGAAAAGAAAAAGTCTAAAACAAGTCAACAGTAAACTCCAACCTCATATCCAGTACAAGAGCTACTAAGTAAGAATACAATGTTTTAAAAAAATACATATCTGTCTAAGAATTCAACAACCGAAAGATATATAAAGAAATGTAAAAGGTATGATTCGAATGATAGAAGCCATTATCTACCTCAACAACAAGATTATAGATCGAATCAGGTGTTTACCTAGAAGATACAGAAGTATAGTATGAGTACCAATACAAAGGAAACTCACTAGGCATAATAGGCCAGTTAGGCATATATATAAAAAAAGTAAACAAATAGATAAAGTAAATAGGTCACATAAGTCAAACAAGAATAACAACCACAGAAACTAGATAACAGGATAAAGACATACAAATATCCTAAGTAACTAGCTACGATTGTGAAGATTCAACAAGGAAAAGAAGGTACATGAATCCATGCTCAGCTAATATGATATATAAATAAATGACAAAACTGGTGGTATACCGATAACCTTAAATAACAAGAATAGGAAGAAAGTATAAATACAACAAGTATCATAATAAAAGAGGCATAAAAGGGAGTCCATAAGATATATCCCACCTAATATCACTTGTACAACAAATACGAAACTTACAAAGGGTCCCATATGACTTTACTAACAAATAGCAGTGTATCCCAGCAGAATAAATAAATAAAAACATAAGGATGAATTCAAACCCTCTAGCACCCCATCCTATGAGAGTACCTACAACAACAGCACTCACAAACAAGTATGAATGATGATGGAGATTAGATGATAGTAAGGTAAATCTATACACTCCTACAGAAGAATAAACGGGAGAATGAAATTCATTTGAGGAATGAAGTAACCTCATCCAATGGCCCCGGACCTACAATCCTGCCAAGTAGGACCACATGGAAGGGCGCAACCCATATAACTCTCCTCTCGTAACTCACAAGCCTAGATTGACAAGGTCCATGTAAGGCCACAACCCACAAATAAAAAATTCATAAAGTAAATAGTACTTACATTTACATAAACCACAATAAGATAAAATAAACTATACTCGGACCTCTGAAGGATGTATATCTGAATCAATGTCAATAACCAAACCAAGCTACAACTGATACTAAATCCTAAATGGGATCAACATCTAGTTTTTTCTGTGACCAAGTATGGTAATAACTCAATGCAGTGGCTACCTCGTTAATTAGCCTTTTATCATAAACACTGGTAAAATAATTTGAAAATGGTCATTATAGGCTCATAATATTAAAAACGGGTTAACAAGTCCATGTAAGGTTTATAAATCAACGATGTTAGGTTATTGGACATAAAACAGTGTGAAATAATACGTAAAAACTACCTTTATGATGATGATATGCTCAATCACAATAATACAATAACAACTCCTAAAGGCCCTTCATAAGATCAATATCTAGAGAAAGCATAACTAGCCAAGTTGATATCCCGAATTCACATACATTCCCAATAACCCACCATCTATGTTTCAGATTCTATCAATACCACTCGAGGTCACATGATAGTTATAATTGCAAATGCAACACCAATACGTAACCAAGAAGCAAGCGGGGGTCATGGGTACCAACCTAGAAATCCTAACCTAAGGAGGTTTAATAACCACAATTGTTTTCCATATAAGCCAAGTCTAATATCGTAATCCATAGACCACCTTTCCTCTAAAGAAAAAATTGTAAAAACTGGATAGAATGTGCCTAGAGTACTCCAAATACTTCAAAAATGCACAAACAAACTCAAACGATCATGGAACTAGAAAATTAATATTATACCTTTTAGTACAAGTCAAATAACACCCATAGACAAAATAAAATAGTTGGGGTCAAAGTATGGGACAAAACATGCCTACGTTCCTGTGAATCTGAAACTCTAAACAAAAGGTATCAAAATATTTCCCACAATATAGGGAACTCATACCAAATTTTGGAACTAAGATGAGCAAGAAATAATCTTGAAATGATGAATTAAAGTGAAGAACCAACTTGATGAATTTAGGGAAATTTGGGTGAAATTTGAATAAATTAAAGTGGAAACTTACAAATAATCAATGAATAATTGCATAAATTAGGTTTTCGATGTCACCCAATAGCTTATGCAAATAGTCAAGTATTTTAATGAAGGTTTTTGAATGCTTGTAAGTGTAAAATGAATAAGAAATTCTAAGATTCTATAATTTTAGGGTATCTATACCTGGTGGGACCTTACTCTACGCTATCACAGAGCTCAGAAAAAGATCACACCACAGACGTGTGGCTCACATGCCGCGATTGCAAAGGTGTGATAGAAGGGATCGCGTGATCGTGTGAGGGATTTACATGAATGTGAAGGAAAGTTCAGGATTATACATTAGAATCGTGTAGACACGTGTCACGATCATGATGAACAAGGGATTATGCACCAACAACTGCTAAAGAGAGCAAAACCAGCAAAAACTAAACTTCAACTCAAATCTTAGAATGTATTTGAAACCCGATGGGCACAAATCAAATATTCTACCTATATGAAAACAACATTCCAGAATCATTGATGTAGATGAAATTCTGATCCAAGGTTGTTTTGATGAAATATTTACCAAAGCCAACACTTTACAAAAATTACCAACTTTCCAACCAAGTTTTCAAAATGAGTTCGGTTGGCCCAAAGCCCAAACTAACAACTCACTTAACCCAAACTCGACATTCCTAAGCTAATGGTTCAATCGAAGATCCGCTCACAAAATGACCACCCAAACTCTCTTATGAACCATAAAGCATATAAAACACAAAAAATACATAAAATCAAAACCAAAGCCTCTGTACCCTAAATAAGAGTCAACTAGACCAAAATCTAAGTTTTGGATCTAGCAAAATTATCGAGGTCAAATTTCAATCTTATTTTCATAACATATTATCTAAAGTCAATGATTTTAATATTAAAAGGGTCTAAAATAAGGAAAGGATATAATTTCCAATAAAATAACACGGGAACCAAACTACTAGTTCAGATAAGTCTCATATAACTTTGGCCACGCAGGAAAGCTCTAAGATGCTAGAAAATGTGAAAAGGAAAAAATGACCATATGGGTCATTACACATTTTGTTTGATCTTTAACAAGTTAAGTAGAGATGGAAGATTACTTTCCAATGATTTAGGGCTTTACCCCCTATCTTTTGGGGTTTGACTATAAATAGAAAATCGTAGCATAACCAAGAATTGGTTTGTGATTCATGTTTTACATCTAAATTTAAAAGAGCATTTTTAGAAAAACCTATTGCACTTTAAAAGAGGCTACTGGGCATTTTAGAATTCAAGGCTAAATCTGTTAACTCATTCTTAATTGAAAAGTGTTATTTAATACCATGGATTGTTGATGAATTGATTCTCTAGTTTGGTTTTGTTTTTCTTTGAGTTGTGACATCGTTGATCAAATCCTATTACTATCATATATTTTATCTTTGAAACCTTTATCACTTTTTATCCCCTAATCCTTGTAAAATTAATTAAAGTTAGAGTAATTGCATTTTAGTTTTCTTACTCAATTGCATCATATATAATTGTTCTTTATGGATTTGACCTCAATTCTTAGTTGGGTAAATGTATTAATGACAACTGAGTGTTTTTTTATATATACACTTTAGCATTATCACATTTACATGATGTTCAAGATATGTGGTTATGGTGTATATAATGGTTCAATTCATCCTATTATTTCAAAATTGACCTTACGAGTCTATTCATCGATAGTATCAGATGCACCCTTTCTACTGTAGGTGGACTTCTATGTTAGGAACTAAAAAGGTTATAAAGGACTCCTTAACTAAACTAGTGGTATAACAAGTGGGGTTATCCCATTAGGTTTTGCTTAACTCATGAAGGGATACTTGCACTTGAATAGACCAGTGATAGATACTTGATGCTAATGGATTTATTCATAAGATGATCATTTTACCTTGGCTTACCCATCTAAAATTCTTTCTATAAGTCCATTTCTCGACAACATTGGCTTCATCATTCTTATCGAGGTTGGAATTGTGTGTTGCGGACTAAGTGGAGCACTAAAGGATGATATAGACTGGTTTCACATGAAGGTTATACCTTGGTTTATAAGATTATTATGTACTGATTATATGTGTCGAAAATTGAAATGGATATTAGACTTGAGTAGAGTTCCTATTTAACTTAACCTATTCCTTTTAGAATCTTGTCCATGATTCTTTTTCTCGATAGTTTTGGATATACCCTTCTTATCTTGGGTGGACTCGTGTATTGTGGACTGATATGAGTTATGACAGACTCTCTCCTTGAGTCTGTGGCATTCTGATGTGGATACAATAAAGGTCCCATATTTCACTTAAAATTTTAAATATATGCATGTTTTTAGCAAACTTTTGTTGGTTTAATGTGGTTTTTGATGTTGTACATTTAAAGGAATAAAATACAAAATATTGGAGAAAAGTGGCATTAAAATAAAGATAAATAGTTATTTTGACGAGCTGTCATCCTTGGGAAGACTCATCTACCTGCCCGTCGGGAGAATATGTCACTAAAGAAGATTTCATAGACGATGATGATCCTGATGACTCGTTACGCCTTTGACAAGTCATCATCTTACTCCTTTTATGAGATTTTGTTGTTGCCTCACATGTTGACTGCCAACGACCTATGTAAATGAGATGCCAATATGATGATGACTAATCATTCTATCCCATCATGAAGAAAAAAAGTTGGTGAATATCTACGATGACCAACTCAACAAATCATCATCCAAGTCGTCAGTATCCAATGAACTTATGTAATAGTTTTAAAATTCAAATTTTAAATTGGTACTACAGAACCATTTTTGGTGTTAGGTTTTATGACACGATTTTGGGAGAATTTTGAACTCTCTCACTGAGTTTTTAATCTATCTACTTTTTCTTCCATTAGACTTTTTTTAAGATCTTGTTACTTAGTAATTGGAAATTGAACAATCCCTTTGGAAAATCCTTGATTGTGGTATGATATATGTTTTGATTATATCTTGTGCTTGTGAAATTATCATTATTGGTGGCTAAGTTCTTAATCAAGGATTGTGGAATCCATAAGGTAAAACAAATCTTAGGTTGTGACTATGATCTGAATCTTGCATCCAATATGTTTACTAATACATAATCTCTATATTTAGATTGATTTATGGTGTTTTCAAACACTAGAAAATGTTTAAGTTTTAATTAGTATGAACTATATAGTTAAACCTAGGTTTTCAGATTATGGAAAGAAATTCGATGCACTAACTCTTATTTAATGATTATTGTTGTGACTAGGGTAATCATCTTGAAGTTATCGATTGATCAATATCATGATCATTTATAGTCTGAAAAGATGTAAATGATATTTGTCTAGGAAAGATTGTGAAATGCTTAGAAAAATATATTTAGAATAATAACTAGTAAATTTAATAAGGATACAAGATCATTGATTTTCATAACCCGAAGAAATATTGATACCATGGTGAATGCAATCCTAGTTATTTTTATCATTTGAATTCTCTACTAAAATTTACATCTTGATATCTGAAACATAGTTACAAACTATTACTATTGAGTTAACAAAGACCTCCATCTTTACATTTACATTTTTAGGAAATAATTGACTACTTGTTAAATATCCGCATTAGACTTAACTTGAAACCATATTCCTTGTCGAATTCGATCCCAACCTAGTTGGGTTATATATTTGACAACACCATTTTATACTTCCTTAAAGGTATAATTTGTATGTATCAATGATTAGTGGGATTTCTATTTGTAAGTTGATTCAAGAACGGAAGCCTACACTTGGAATAGGTTGAGGGTGAGATCTTGATGATTATAATCTATTTCAATTTCATGTAGCTTTCTAATTTTTGGTACTTATCTTTTGAGATTCCTATTGAGGAAGAGTTAGTATTCTGATGAGATAATATTCTATGACATGTTTTTTTACATTATTAGCTTATTATAGATTATTATTGTTGGTTTCTTTTAAGTAATTATTATTGTTTTTATCTCGTACACCCTATAACTTTCATTATAAATTATTAGATTATGATATTTCTTGCATCTTGTTGTTTTAGAAGGACTGTGGTCAAGGTTTTGGCGTAGTGGTGCTGGTCACTACTTTTTATAGAGCCAACCAAGATACTTGTTGAATACCCATTATTTTATTTTGGTACTCACTATATTTATTTCTACACTTGTATAGGTTTTGAGCTATGAGAACCCTAATTTTCTTTCCTTAGATCAGAGTCTGAACCTGACACTTGAAAAATCCATAGGTAGCAGCTTGTAGTCCAGCAATCCACATGGACTTTCCCTATCTATATCTTTATATAATGACCTTTTCGGTCATTTTCATGATTTTGCATTGTCATGTATTCTAGATATTTTCTATAGCAACTCTAAGTCATTTGTAACTTATTGAAACTGGTGGTTCGGTTCCCGAGTCGTTCAATAAGTTCATTTTCCTATCTTAGATCCTTTAGTATTGAAATCATTACTTTTAGTCAACATTCTATGACATCAAACTCAAAATTGAATTCTGACAGTTTAGCTCCAAAACATGGATTTTGGTCTAGACTGACTCTTGGTTCGAGTCCGGGAGTTTTGATTTTGAGTTTGCACAATTTTGTATGTTTTATGTGCTTTATGGTTCATATGTAGATCTTGGGTATTCATTTGGTGATCGAAGCCTCGGATTAAAAATTTGACTGTGCCATCAGGTCTAGAATGTCGAGTTTAGGTTAGGTTAGTTGTTCATTCAGTTTCTGGTTAACCAGGCTCATTTGAGCACTTGGTTGGAAAGTTAAACTTTTGGCCAAAGTGTTGGATTTTGAAAAAATTTCATCGAAATGAACTCGGGTTGGAATTTCGTCTCTGCCATTGAATCTTGAATATTGTTTCCATGAAATTGGCATATTTGATTCATGTTTATCGGACTCCATTTGTGCTTGGAGACCAAAAATCCTATTCTTAAATATTGCAGATTTTCAGAATATGGTGCAGGTGGATTTTATTTCACGCAATAATGAAAAATCTCTCTTTTTCTCCTTTAGTACGATTGCGTTGGTTGAGTGCTAACAGCGCTGAGTCACTAACACAGTTTATGACACAATCACGTCATCATATTGGTAACAAGTCTAATTCTCCACTCAGCACTTTTAGCTCGATCATGCCCTGGCAGCACCGATGGTGCTAATTGCTTTTCAGGATTGTAGTGCCAATGGCGCTGGCTAGCGCCGATGGCGCCAAAGCCTGGACCCAATATAAAAAGATGAAATCTTAAATTTTCATCCATTTCTTCATCTTTTTTCTTCTTCAAATACTCTAAAACCTCTATTAAAGTTCTTAGGTCTTTGCATAAGCTATTAGGTGACGTTAGAAACTTGACTTCTTCAATCATTACTCAATAATTGGTATCTTTCCACTTTAATTTCTTCAAACATCACAAAAAATTCCCCAAATCCCTATGTGTGTTCTTCATTTTATTTCCCTCATTCAAGTTTATTTATTGATTATTTTAGATCAAAATTTAGGGTATACGCTTTCCATGATGTGGGGAACATTTTGAACCTTTTCTTTAAAGTTTTGGGTTCACAGGCCAATAGGACAGTTTTGACCCATATTTTGACCCTTGCTATTTTCAGAGCTTTATGGGTAGCATTTGACTTTTATTAATGTCTAGATTATTATTTTGCTAGTTGTATGATTGTTGGATCTCGATTGTGTATTTTTGGAGATTTATAGAAGTCCTAACATTTTCTACATTGTATTTATAGGCTTGTCTTTAGAGAACTGGTAGTCTACGTCTTAAGATCTTAGACTGAGTTTATATGGGTGGTAATTATGTTATTTATACATCCATGGGGGATTTCTAGGTTGGAACCCATGACTCTTGTCTGCTTCTTTAGTCTAGTTTTCAATTTTTTATTGGTGTTGTATTTGCAATTATAGCTACCCTATGACTCTGAGTGCTCTTTACAAAATCTGGAATATAGATAGTGGTTTTATCAAAAATATCCATGAGTCATGGATAATTGAATTGGTTGGTTATGCTTGTTGTAGAATATGTTCCTTAGGAGAGCTGATAAGATTTGTTATGGTGTTACTGTGTTTGAGCATATCATCATCATGAAATTGGTTTTGATACATTGGTTCTACTATTTTTGGCCACGATCCTAATATCACTAATTTTAAAACCTTATATGGCCTTATGAGCTCGATTTGAGTATCATGAGTCTAAAAAGAGTTTTTCCAAAAGGTTTTATCCGTTTTAATAATAAAAAGGATAAGTAAGAGATAATTACTATGTTGAGTTATTATTATTCTTAGTCATGGGCATGATATAGATACTGAGTTCATTTCAGTTAGTCCCAGTCACAGCTGGCCACAATCATCAACATTGATCCTGATATTAACTTATCTAAGTCCGAATATCACTTATGTTTATTCGAGTATAGTTTATGTTACCTGAACACTATATACTTGTATATCATGTAAGTATTATTTACCTTATGAGTTATTTGTGCGTAAATCATGGCTCCCAATGTACCTTGTCGATCCAGTAATGGGGGTGACCAAAGAAGGGGTATTAGGAGAGACAAAGGTATATAGGTCACGGCCTTCCATGTAGTCATGCTTGTCTAGCTCAAGGGTTAGGGTAGGAGCATACATATTCATTTTTACTATCATTGCATCATATCATTCTGTATATCTTATTTGTGATTATTATTTGTTGTTTGTACTCTCTAGTAGGATAGGGTACCAAAGGGTTTGCATTTATACTTGTTGTACTTTATGTATTCGTATGAGGTATTGAAAAGGTTATTCTTTACTATTTTGGTTATGATGTACAGTTATTCTTAGTTATATATTGTGGGATCCTTTTTTATGTATATTATATAAATTGTATGGGATCCCTTTATATTTATCTGTATTATCTTGCAGGATCTCTTCTATTTCTATGATTATACTTGTTGTAGTAGACCATCTTCCTACCTTCGTTATTTGAGTCTATCAATATACTGCCATATATATTACTTAATTGCATCTCTTACTAGTAGAGCATAGATTCAGGTATGTTATTTCGCTTGTTTTCCTGAATCTTCTTTGTTATAGCTAGTATCTAGGATTTTACCTATATGTATCCTATTAGCTAGCTTTCTATGTCTATGATCCTTGTTTAACTTCTATGACTTTTTTCTTCAACTGTCAACCTACTGATTTTACCCTTATATATCCTTATTTGGTATAATATCTACTAGGTACCCATTGCTTTTGGATCTCATACTACACTCTACATCTTCTAGTGCAGATCCAGGTACGAGTGGTCTTCCCTGTTTTTTATTCGTACTGAGATCTTGTTATAGAAGTAGATAATGGCTCTTGGTGTCCACTACATATATTTTACCTTTCTTTATATCTCTTTCTATTTTTTACTTCCAAGCTAGATATTGTATTTCTATTTCAGACATTGTACACTTGTTTTAGTGGCTTTTGTACTACAAGTTTTAAGGTTATTATTGACTTATTTTAGACTTTCGCATATCCATGTCCCTTATTTATAGTATATCTTCTGCTTTTTGTTTATTACTTTTACTTAGCATTCTTATTAGGTGGTTCTCCTATAGTGCGATGTAGGCTCCCTCATGATCTGAGAAATCAGGTCCTGAAAAACTCTTTATTAGATCTCTAGGTTCATTGACATCCTCGGTGCATGAGCCAGTGTCTAGTAGAGTCTTGTGGATTAGGTGCAGAGGCATCTGTATCTTATTTTTGAGATGCTACCGGGACATCTATAGGAATTCCTTCTCTTTTTACTTATATATCAAATGTGAATCGTATTTGGTCTCTTGAAATCTCATTTGTTCTATATCACTCTTTCGCATATTGCACATACATGGTCTCCAGCAACAGCAGGAGAAGATGCACCTATTGCACCTCCAATCATAGAACAAACCAAGAGCCATAAGGGTCGAGGTCAAGCACGTGACGTTGTAGATACTCCAGCTAAAGGTACTTCTCCAGTCAAATCTGCATAGATTGAGATTTAGCTTGTAGCAGTTCAGCAGCAATTAGAGATACATGGATTTGTTCCATTCTTACCTATTCCTACTTTTGTTCCATCTATTTCTCCTGAGATGAGAGATTTCTTAATGTAGTTGTTGGGTATATTGGGCTAGTTGACAGTTGGGGTACAACCTTCAGCCCTAAGTTCCTTCAATCCAGGTATGCCACCAGCACTTAGTACTTATGGTTTGGAAGTGCCTCAGACACCGAGTACTTATGGTCTGGGTGTTCCACCATTAATTTCAGCATTTCCTATTTAGGTACCTCAGCAACGGTTATACCATTTCAACATCTAATTCTTCTACTATGTCTTGTGATTCCTCCTATTCCATCTGACCTACCTACGTGTGATTCGAATCAGAAGGCATTGGGTTGGTTCTTGAGGTTGAGTCCATTAAGATTTTTCATTACTGAGTGGGGACCTAAGAGAATTTATTAATCGCTTCCAATAGGGGTTGCATACCTTAGTTTTCCTGAGTCTCATGGTGTGGATTTCATAGTG
>JBDJHY010604339.1:2563-16407 GCA_039654485.1 Withania somnifera | reverse complement strand
TGCTCACTAAAGGTCATTTATATAGTATGTGATTGTATGGTGCTTGTACGCCTCACCTAGAGTTAGGGAGTGACACATAGTTAGGCAGTCAAAAATAAATCTAATAGAGTCATGGCCTGTGGATGTACGTGAAAACCCAAATATAAAATCTATAGTCACACACCTTCACTTTGAAGTAGGAATAAGGAGTCTCTACTACTTGTATTGAATCTATTGGTAGTTCGAATACCGAGTAACATACTCCACAATACCCCTCTTCAGGTCACTCTGCTACTACAACTATTGCAAGTCACAAACACCTTAGCTGTACCTAGGTGAATTAAACACCAAGTGATATAAGAGTTAGGTAGAATCAACTGAAGTAAACCACCAATCTTGGAAAGAATAAGACCATCATACCTCAAAGCCCCGTCTGAGTCAATAGAATCCCTGCCAGCCTCACCTGAAAACACATAATCATAGAGAGTACTCAAAATGTTGATCCTCAAACTAATTTTACTAAATCTGATTAGTAATGAAGATCAATCCTCAACACATGACAAAATCATCATGGAGTTTGTCAAGTCCAACCTAACAAATCGATTAGCCAAACTTCCCATAATATTACCTTCTAGCTCAAGGCATCCACTACTATATTTTCCTTGATTGGATGGTATATAATAATAACATTATAGCCTTCAGTTGCTCAACCCACCCTTACGGCGTTGGATTGAACTCCCGATGGCTCATAAGGTACTGAAGGCTTTGATGGTCAACATAAATCTCACAAGAAACTCCAAAACATATAGTGCCTCCAAATTTTAAGCACGAAAACTTTTTCTTCAAACTCTAAACCATGAGTGGGGTAGTTGCGCTCATGCACCTTCAGCTACCTAGATTCATAAGAAATAACACAACCTTGCTTCATCAAAGTATATCCTATAAGAACACCCTACATATCACAATACACAAAACCCTTAATCAACAACGTAAACAAAGGAACTGAAGTCAGTAAATTCTAAATCCTTATAAACTCTCTTCACACTCCTTGGACCACTAAAATCGAAAATCCTTCCTAGACTAGTCAATAACACTGTTATTGACGATAACCCCTTGACAAACCATTTGTATTAAGATTCTAACCAAAAATGCTCTAAATCTCTGAAAGAGATATCAGTCTTGGCCAATCACAAACCACCTGAATCTGTGTTTTCTCTACCATGATCCCATCCTTAGACACCACATGTCCTAGGAATGCTATAGACACTAACTAAAACTCCCACATATAGATCTTGTCATAAAGATGATGCTCTTTAAAATTCTAGCTGACAATCCTTATGTTTTTCTCATTCTCCGCTCTACTCCGAGAGTATGCCAAGATATCATCGATAAATACAATGACAATGGAGTTTAAATAGAACTTAAGCACCTTGTGAATTAAGTCCAAAATTATGAAGGGGGATTGGCTGGCCCAAAAGACATTTCTAGGAGCTCATAATACCCATAATTATTCTTTAAGGCTCTCTTTGGGATGTCCTTTGCTTGAATCCTCAGTGGCTGATCCTTGACCTTAAATTAATTTAGAAACCACTGACACACTCGGAAACTGGTAAAAAAGATCATCAATCTTTAGTATTGAATACCTAATCTTAACTGTCACCTAATTAAGTTGCCGATAACCTATACACATATGTATTGACCCAGTCTTCTTCTTAACAAAAAATACTGGAGCACCCCACAGAGAAATGCTTAGATGAATAAACCCATTATACAATAGATCCTGGAGCTAAACCTTCAGCTCCCTCAACTTTGTAGGAGAAATACAGTATAAGTAATCGAACTAGGCCCAATGATTAGATCAAACTTAATAGAAAAGTCAATATGACACTCGAGTGGGAGTTAGGACAGGTCATTCAAGAAAACATTCAAAAACTCAGAGACAATAGGCACAAACAAGAGAGAAGGAGTATTAGCTCTAATGTTGCAAACATAAGCCAAGTAAGCAAGACATCCTCTCTCCACCAACCTACTTTCCAATAGGAAGGAGATGATCCCAATCAGTGCATGATTGTAGAACCCTACCAATGGACCTAGGGATACACCAGTCATGACTAAGGTAACAATCTTAATATAACAATTCAAAACTTCATAATGAAGGGATAACTAGTACATGACCAATATAATGTTGAAATATAACATATCCAACAACAATAGGTCAGTCCAGGTATCAAACCATCCAACAAATACCAAAAAAGAACTCAAAATTTGATCAACTACGAAAGAGACTCCTACTGGGGTAGCAACAGATACATGCAAATTCAAGGGCTTACTATCTAATACTAAGAAAGATGTAGAGTAGGACGACACATATGAACAAGTAGAACTAGGATAAAAAATGGCTGAGGTTGATCTCTGATATACAAAAATCATGCTTGAGATATCATCGTATAAGGACCCGCCTCTAGCCTACCAGGTACAACATACAACTAGAGACCACTATTGGACCGACTAATAATGACCATTGGACCTAAACTCATTGACCTCCACCATTAGCACCCCCAACCTGGGCCTCACCTCTAGTCAATAGTTGTACTAATCTTAAAGTCTTAACTAACTAAGGAACCTTCTGAAGCATACCCCTCTAGTGATAATTTTTGACATAATAGGACTATAACACTGCACTCGAAACCTAGGCCTGGATGGCCTAATCTACAAAGAACTAAATCTTGAACCACAATGGTCTCCTTGTCTTGAAGACCCTAGAACCCCTAGAAGACTAATCGAAAGAGGGAGAAATGAAACCCTATTGGACCAGCTCTAAAATTTGATTGAAAGCTTATATTGGCCTATTAGATTAGACCCTTGAATACTTTTATTATTTATAAAGTTGACCCCTTAAGTGGGACCTTCTAAAATTACCATAATTTCAAGGCCTCTTATCACTATGCCATAACACCTCATGATGAAGAGCCTCCTTGGTCTGAGGATGATCAATGATATGAAAAGAATGGTCATCCATTACTAGTAGAGTTATTGACTCGTTGGTCGATCCCTTAATCCATAAGAAAACCTACAAAGTCTCTCCTTCTTCATAAGAATAAACTACACCCCTACAAAACAAGGTGGTGAAATATGAACTCATACTCTGCCAACATCGATCCCTACTTGAGATTCATAAACTACTCTATATATCGGCCCCTCTCAGTGGGGGACAAACTTCAGCATAAAACTACTCAACAAAAGCTTTTGAAGTCATTTAGGTCGATCATGCTGGAACATATGCTACCTAAGCTTCCCTACTGCTTTATTGCACCTTTTATTTGAAAAGTGGTGTAGGTGATCCCATAAAGCTATAAAACCCCAAGGTTTCTCAACCTTTACTCACACTCTTCCATAAACTCATAGGCACTCTCCCAAGAGTTCATGTAAACTCTGTAGGATATATTCATAACCTAATCACTCATTATCTGTTATAGCTTCCTACAGTGCTACAGTTAGGTCAATAGCTGGTATCAACAAGACCAAAGTAGGCAGAGGAGTTATTGCTATCTAGAATGGGGGAGGAGCTACAACAATATGTTTTTCTCCTGAGCTAGATGCACCAAAATATTCCCCTGGGAAAATTTCTGGACCTCGTCTATTACTGGACCTTAAATGCACTATGCAATTGCAATAGTAAGGCCTTGATATCTATAGTGGGTGTTGGAGTTGCTGTTGGAACTAGTGGTGTTGTGGATAACCCTAGGCTCACTAGATACTGACCTAATATGGGCGTTATAGGTATTACCGCGTGCGTGCCATCTATGGATGAGTAAAAAAAATAAAAAAGATTCTAAGAAACTACCTAAGATGGAATGACGATATAGATATGAAAGGACATTAAGTTACTAAAATGCCATTGTAGCCTCTCAAAGATAGAATACAGATGTCTTCACACCGACCCTAGGAATCTACTAAACATTAGCTCTGTGCACTAACACCAATTGAAACCTAGCTTTTTTGCTAAGCTTTCTGGACCCAATTTCTTAGTTCTTGATGGAACCAACAATCCCACTAGTCTGATGGGCTATTGAAGTAAGTATGGATAAACACAATAGTAATAATAGAAAGCAATGGTAACGAGATAAAATAAGAGAAATAGAATAACACAAATATAGTCAACAAACCTCCCAAGACCTAGTATCAGTATATACAAATTCACTATAGGTGTAGAGTGAAAATAACTATTAATACAATAAACGATCCATCTCTAAAATAATAAAAAGATAAAAAAAGTAGATGAGATGCAAACTATGATGTACATATGAATCTCACCTTGTATCTCCAAAAGATAGTTGAAACAAGGCACAAATAGCATAATTAGCAGCTGGTTCTGTACTCTTATCTATACCTGAAATATGTAGAGTGTAGCATGGGTATATGTTACCAAAGAAAAAATTACCTAGTAGGCTTAAAGGGCCCATCGAGAACATAAAAAGTATATCTAAAATAAATAACAAGAAGGTAATAAAGTAAATTACTATAAAAAGTAAGACAACATATGAATCTAGCTACTAAAAAAGAAGCAAGAAAACAGGTAGTACAAGTATCACTAGCTAAATTACAGACTATGAATTCAAGTAAAGAAATGACATCCCCAAGATCCTCTTAGTAGTACAATAGTAATATAAGAAAGGTAATACAATACAGATAGAACATAAGATTATGGGATTAGGTCGTGTACCGATAAACTCAACGGTATAAAAGGGAAGTACAACAAGAACAATACGCCCAATAAGCCCACAACATAAATATGATAACAAATAGAAACTAAAACTTATTCTAGCAGCTGAACTATTAAAGGAAGATAAAAACCTCTACAAACCCCCGTATGAATGGAATAGTACAAATAAGTCATGATCACCCATTTGACATTCCATACTATAGGAGAGTCCATATAGAATACATGTTTAGTAAAGTATACACAATGGTGTAATAGTTCTTGTTAATGCTCCTCATTTAGTACTCGTAGGCCCAACAAGAAGGACCTATGGAAGGGTATAATGTTATATATCCCTACTATTGAATACACCCCTGCTTTAATTGATCATAGCCTGGAGGCAGGGTGAATAAGGTATGCCAACCACATACTAATATCTAGGTGTCTGAATATACCTCAACTCTCAGAAGCAAGGAAGACAACACAAGGTGCTAGCTACTTGAAAAGAATTAAGAAATAAGGTAGTTTACAAGTATTGCTAGCTAAATCATTGAGTAGAAATTCAGGTAAGGAGAAAAGGACATAACTGAGATCCTTACAGTAGTATAATAGTAATGAAAGAAAGGTAATATGAGATAGATAGAAAATAAGACTATGTGAATATGTTGTGTATAGATAAACTCAACAATATAGAACGGAAGTACAACAAAAACAATATGCCCAATAAGCCCAAAAAGTAGATGATAAAAAGTAGAAACTATAGTTAATACTAGCATTGCATGAAGTATTAAAGGCATATAAAAACCCTTCCAGGACCCCATGAATAGAATAGTACAAATAAGTCATGCTTACCCATTTGACGTTCTGTACTACCAGAGAGTCCATACATAAAACAAGTGCAGTAAAGTAAACACAAACATAATGATGTAATAGCTCTTATGTATGCTACTCGATTAGTACTCGTAGACTCAATAAGAAGGACCTATGGAAATTCATAACATTAAATATCTCTACTCCTACATACACATATCTTCCAATTGCACACAACCTAGAGGTAGGGTTCATATGGTGTGCAAACCATGTACAAATATCTAGTGTTTAAGTATACCTCACTCGCAATATCAAGGTGCCATAGTATAATAGCATCTTTGGATTACAGAGTTTTGGAAGCTCAGTACCAACATGTCCCAATATCTAGATGGTTATTGTCTGAACTCAAAAATCATCATGTAGTATAAAAGGTTGTATTCATTGCCAAAGCTTAGTTGGACTCAAGTGACAATACTATTAGAAAATTATAGGACCATGCAGGGTGTGAAACTTGGTCTAAAACAAGTAGAAAAGGGAGTATTGGGTTCCCAGTGCTCGATTGAGTCTAGAATAAGTGGTCAACCTCTTATGTTATTATTAATTATTAGAAAACCTAAGTTATATATATTCTAAATCGCTTAGACATTGATTCATATAATTTAGCTTACATGGACACATGATTTTTTAAAATGGTAATAGTAGTGTCCTTGCATTAATATGTATAGCTCTCACGAATCTAAACCTCGCGACAGTCGCACCATATGAATGCATAATCATAGGAAAATATTGTAGCTATCCTGCCACCTTGTATAGGATCAGTCTAGCTAACAGGTAGCCTCACACATAAATTAGCCCAAACATGAAGGAAAAACCCAAGAACCAACACATGTAACAATGTCCTATACTTATAGAGTTACCCACCAATCATCAAAAGGCCAATACTAGGTCAATCACTTCATATTACATCAAGCATCATCAGAAAAAGATAGCTAAAAAGGAGAATAAACAAACAAGGGGCACAATATCGACCTAATATTCCTATCTCCTGTATACTATGTTTCATAATTATATAGGTTATACCCCTAGTTTAAGCAAAAGAATGTTGTGTACCTATTGTCCAACGAAAAATAGATGTAGTATACAAGAATCACCTCTTCTAATGAAAATGTCCCTGAATAGCCTTGAAACTAATAAAATATTCGTCTAGTTGTCAATAAAAAGCTAATAATATAAATTATACTAATGTCGCAACCAATCTAAAAAATTAGATCTAAAACTATCCCGCAAGACCAGACCTAAAAATGAACATTTCCCAAAAACACCAGGAAATTGTGCTGAAAAATGAGCATATTTGAATATGAATTTGGATAAAAAATGCCCAGAGAAGAAGAAGAAGAATAATTGTAAAACTTTGCATACTTTACAATAAATAATGAAAAAATTATGAAAAGAATTATGTACTGCCAATGCGTGGAAAATGGAAAAATAGAATTACCCCTAATGTGCCACAAATTTACGGCACACTTGGTTTTAAAGATAAGGGATTTTAGAGTTTTGTTTGGTATGTTAATGTGTATATTATGTGTTTTTTGTGTTGTTTTTAGGGAAATTATGTTCGATTGTTGTTTGGACTAAACTAGTACATTTTGATATGGAAGTTGACCATAAAGACCATGGGTCGTATTATAAACCATGAGATGAATTCCTAAACATATCATTCTTAGGGATCAACCTATGGACGGGAATATGAATCGTACTTTGCATATTACAACCAATAATAAATGGGCATGGTTAGAGGAACAAAACACTAGAATAATTGAATTTTAGACCGTGTCCCTCAGTAAGAACCCATAAGTTTAACATCATGGGCTTTACAATTGGTTCGTGATATAGAGGCTAAAGGTGGGCATTCTTAAGGACTAAGTTACATATTAACTGGATGGACCATGTGGTGTACACTATGGGTCATACTATTTGATTATATTATGGATCCTGAATCTATGAAGTCCAGTGCAGAGTACGAGCCACAAGGGAACTTTCCACGGATATAAATTGCATACTATAGTCCGTACTATTAGTCACTTGTATTATATTCCCAGTTTTAGTAGGATTAGATTCCTGTTACGTATAAATACTTATTGAAGGTTTTGCATTTTGGTTACACGCTTTTATTAATGTTTTGTACATATTATCTAATACTTTTGAGTACATATTACAAGACTTCATATTTTGCATGTTTACTTTGTGAAATAAGAGTTCATGTGTCTTCATCACTATGAATTGCTATTTTATTATCGTATGTGTCATTACTATGAATTGTTCAACCATTATTCACAGTTATAACATGATAATGCATATATAAACCACAACAACTCGGGTTGTGGAAACACAAAGTATTAACAAGGTAGGTTTAGGTACAATTAGTGTTTCGTGAATGGTGTGGTGCGTGTGATGTTAGTTTCTTAATTTTGCATATTTTCTTGTTGTGGTCAACGTTAAGAACTAGAGCATATTATTTACTTTCATTAGCGAGTAGTAGAGATTAGAAAAAGAAACTATAATAGATATTTGGAGATTCCATCTAATTAAGTTGAGACCTAGTGGTGAGAGTTAAATTGAGATTAGAAATCAGGGGTTATTATGGGAAGCAATTATTGTAAAGTCTCCTACCAGGGGCTTGTGCTTTTTAGGTGAAATTAACTTGTAGATTTTTTATGCATAGCACTGGGATTGAATGTTAGTATTGAACACCTGTAGAGTTAAAAAGTTATGGGGAACACAATCCTAATGACTTCACCATTATTGATTTACAACATAAAGAAACTACGAACTTGTTAAAGTTAAACATTAGAACACCAACTCACAATCCCGTAATTTACTTTTGTGCATTATTTTACTAGGAAACAACAAGGTGACTTTCTAGTAGATGTATTTCACCGAATTTCCTATGGCATCGACCCCAACCCTAGGTTGGGTTCTAGTAGACATACACTTATGATTCTATTTAAGGTGTAGTTTTGGGTGACTTCAGAAATTTGCACCGTTATCGGGGAGTATAACTTGAAGTAGTCTAACTGTGTTTTGCCTTTGTTGTAGTAAAATTTCTTAATTTTACTTTTTATTATTTCTTTTGTTTTTCTTCAGGTTCACATGTATTGTATGCCCTCAACCAAAATATTAGGTGAACCATTATTGCCTCTTGATCTTAAAATCTGTAGAACTTGCAGAAAAATGACTCAAACCACTAAGGAACTTACAATTGCACTGCTACAACAGCTGTAGAAAGAGCAACAATTGAGGTAGATTAGCATGAGGATAATTGAACCTAAAACTTGGAGCTCTAGTTGTTGCTTTTTTATAACGAGGATGGTTTTGGGGAAATTTGAGACATAGTTCTCCCACCACTCAGCCAAGGTGATAAGTCCTCTACAACTAGCACAAGATCTAATTTTTGAATTTTAAAGGTTTGTTCAAAGGGACAGTTTGGAAGGACCCAAACTTTCACTTGATGAATTATATGGGAATGTGGAATTCATTTAAAATCCCTATGGTTACTCAAAATACAACTCGACAAAGGCTATTTTCCCTTTCACAATTTGATGAGGCAACTTGAAGGATGAAAGAGCTTCCTGCTGGGTCAATCACTATATGATTGAGAGATGCCTTCCTTGAGAGGTTCTTCCTACCATCAAAGATGTTATAGATTAGAGAAGAGATAAGTAATTTTCGAAAATCTAGGGTGAAGCACTGTACGAAGCTTGGATGAGATTTGAGAAGAAGATGAAGTAGTGTCCTAATCTTGGGCTTCCAGAGTTATATATCAAACATGTATTCTAAATTATTGAATTTGACCACAAAGATGGTATTTGATACTTCATAGGAAGTTTTTTCATGGTTTAGACTTCCATATATATTTCTGAGAAATTTTATAAAGTCACCAGAAAAAATAAAGCTTAGCATACTCGAGTGTGTTATGGTGGTGATTGAGTAAATGTGATTGTTATGTTTGGGGAGAAAAAGGATATAGAGTATATGCGTGATATTAAAATGTCATATGTACACACTGAGGTTGACTTTTTTACCAAGGAGTTATTGACCAATGTAAACATTATGATCTCGAAAGACAAGGCTCTCTCTCATGATAACTGTTATACAAATACTGAAGAAGAGGCTTAGTATGTGAATCGAATGGGGGGTTACGAAGGCACTGGTAAATAATGTCAGAATTATTGTGATCATGATTATTTTCATAAGGGTTACTATAAGAGATATGATTATAATATAAATGATTACCGAAAAGATAGCCACCACAAAAATAGGGGGACATATGTATCCCCAAGGAAAGAGATAAAGAGTTAGGTGGATCATTTAGAGTTGAAGAGATACTTGAGAAGTTGTTAATGTGCGATTAATCCTTTGATAAGGGGATCAAAGATATAAATAATGTCCTAGCTAATGTTTTATATGTTGTAGATTCACACTCTACTTCGATTAGGTAGTGGAGACTTGGTTGGGTATCTTTATGCTATATTAAATAAGAAAAAGACGCTAACATTGCTGAGTGACACCATTGTAACCTAAGTAATAGTGGTCATGTGTTAGTAATCACTATTAGGAGAAATAAGGTAATTACATATTCATTATGGTTTATTGATGATGCCGAGGTTGACATAGAGGGTTGTGATAATGAATGTGAAGTTATTGAGAAGAAAATTGCGGTAAATAAACATTAAATAGTCGAAAATCTTTCTATTGATCATGAGGAAGCTAAGTCTAAGGGGAAGGAATATGAGGTTCCAAAGCCTATCATGCATTTTTATAGGCCTCCTCCTCCCTTCCCACATCACTTAAAGAATATAGCGGAGGATAGAAAATTTAAAAAATTTCTAAGTATGTTGAATCGATATTTTATTAATATTCCAGTTATGGAGGCATTATAGAAGATTCTTGGATGCGCCAAATCTATGAAAGATCTTATTATAAAGAAAAGGAAGGTGACATTTGATCCTACTGATTACTTGTACATTGTGGTTCCAGTTCTTCATGTTCTCTCTTTCGAAAGAAGCCAAACCCTGGTGCTTTTACCATCCATTGTACTATTGGGGTCTTCCAGTTTGCAAAGGCAGTGTGCAATCTTGGTGTAAGCACAAACTTGATGGTTCTTTATATGTACAACGAGTTAGTCTTGGAAGCCCTAGACCGACAACGATGTGGCTACTCATTATAGATTTTGTAGTGAAGAATCCCACTAGCATATTATATAATTTTTGGTGAAGATTGGGTCCTTCATCTACCTGACTGACTTTGTGCTTCTTGAGTAAGAAGTTAATTTTATGGCGCCTATAATACTTGGGTGACCATTCCTGACAAAGGTAAGATCACTGGTTGATGTGAAGAGGGAATAATTGAAATTTACATTGAATAACTAAGAGGTAACTTTTAATGTTATTAATACTATGAATAAGCCAAGTGATCTCAGGGTGATGTTTTTCATAAATACCTTTGATGAGCCATATGTGTCAGATATTGCTCTTATTAAGGAGTTATTTATTATTGATACCTTAGCTTTTATTTATTATGATCTTGGATGCTACCTTATTTAAAATTTATTGCTGAGATGGAGCCAACTAAATTCCTAGAGTTATTCTATATTGCTTCTAAGTACCAAACATCAATTTTAAAAATAGAGCTAATCCTCCATCCAGCCTTTCTATAGAGGAGCCATCTGTTCTTATTGAATACTATGCTGGCCATTTAATTTATGTGTGTCTCATGGACGGGAATACAGTGATGGTGATTTTCCAACTTATTTGAGAGATCCATAGGTTGAGGTTAGAACTTTAGTCCTAAAGAGATTCTAGATAGCCACTACATGGTCTATTGCTGACATTATCGGGATTTCCCTCGATATTTGCACATATGAGATAGAGTTGGAACATAATTCTATTCAAGAGTTGGAAAATTAGAATTGCATGAATAAAACTATGGTGGAGGTCATTAAGAAGGAGATTATAAAGTGGTTAGATAGTAGGGCAGTCTATCCCATTAGTGACAGCTAGTGGGTCAATCCTATTCATTATGTTCCAAAAAAGGGCGGGATCACAATCGTCCCCAATGAAAAAGAATGAGCTGACATTGATGATGCCCATCACTAAATAGTGAGTCTATATAAGTTATAGAAAACTCAGAGCATTGACACAAAAAGATCACTTCCCATTGCCATTCATGGACATGATGCTTGATTCACTTGAAATGAGAGGTTGGTATTCCTTTATTGATGGGTATATGATGTATAACAATATTTACACTGCACTGGAGGATCTGTGGAAGGCCACCTTCTCCTTCCCATATAGAACATTTACTTTCAGATGAATATCATCCTAGCTTTTCAATGAGCCCACAAAATTTAAGGGATGTATGGTGTCTATCTTCAACAAAATTGTGGAAGATGTGAGATAGTTTTAATGGATGATTTCTCAGTCACGGGGGACTTATTAGATGATTGTCTAGCTCATGTGGCTAGAGTTCTAGAATAGTGCATACAGATAAACCTGGTTCTAAAATGGGAAAAGTGTCACTTCCTGGTGCGTGAGGATACTGTTCTTGGGATAAAAATTTGAGCTAAGGGCATTGAGGTTGATAGACCTAAAGTGGAGATAATTAGTAGTTGAAACTCCCATCTCAATTATAGGTATTTGGAGTTTCCTCTGGCATGCTGATTTTTGTAGGTGATTCATTATGTATTTTATAAGATTACACACTTAATAAGCAAGCTCTTTGAAAAAGAGGTGAAGCTTTTTTTAACAACGCGTGTTTAAATTCATTTGATTGCCTTATGGAGAAACTTGTGACTGCATCGATTATAGTGGCTCTATACTGGTAATTGCCATACAAAGTCATGTGTGATGCTATCAGGGTGGCACTTGGAGATACTGTAGGCCAAAAGCTTGATAAGGTATTCCATTTAATATACTGTGCTATCAAGGTCATAAATCCTCTTAAACACTATATGGTTACTGAGCATGAATTATTAACTGTGGTGTTTGCCTTAAAAATGTTTGTGCTTATTTAATGATCATGAAGGTGATCATCTATATTGACTGTTCAACCCTAATGTACTTGATGACCAAAGAGGATGTTAAGAAGATATTGATTTGGTAGATTTTATTGCTTCAGGAGTTTAATTTTTAGATGGTGGATAGAAAGGCTATGGATAATCAAGTTGCAAACCACTTTTCTAGACTAGATGGGGTAATGTTCTATTTGAGGGGTTTGATGTAGACAATTCTTTTTAGGATGAGTAACTCTTTGTTGCATCAAATTACTTGATACCATGGTATGCCGATTTTGTAAATTTCCTTTCCTCTGATATTATGCCAGTAGATATCAATTTTTTTATTAGAAAAAGAAGTTCATGCATAAGATAAGAAAATACTTTTATGACAATACCTATCTCTTTATGGTATTTTCTGATTGTATTATTAAGAAACGTGTCCCAGAGGCTTAGATGAGGAGTATTTTGGAATCTTGTATATGTCACCTATTGCGGGTCACCACAACAGTATCCATACTACTCATAAGATCATGTACTGTGGGTACTACTGCTCCACTATATATAAAGATTCTCATCATTATGTTATGTCTTGTGATGGCTTCAAGAAACATGGGAGCATCTTGAGGAATAATGAACTTCCCCTTACTGTGATAATAGAGGTGGAGTTGTTTGATGTTTGAGGCATTAATTTCATAGGGATATTTTTGAGCTCACATAGAATGAAGTACATAATTATCATTGTTGAGTATGTTTAAAAGTGGGTTAAAGATATTGCTCTTCAAAATAATGATGGAAAAATCATGACTTCATTCCTGAAGAAGAATATTTTTCTTGATTTTGTATTATGAAGGAAATAAGCTGTGATGAAGGCTCTCACATCTGCATCCATTTTTTTGTTTCATTGCTTTCTAAATATGGGGTCAAGCATAAAGTGGTGACACCTTATCATCCCAAGACTAGTGGGAAAGTAGATTTCTCAAACTAGAAGATCAAGGCCATCCTTGTGAAGAATATGGATGTGAGTAGGAAGGATTGGTCCTGCAAACTTGAGGAGTCTTTTTGGGCATATCATAAAACTTTTAAAATGCCTATGTACTAGCTTGTCTATGGAAAGGCATTCCACTTACCAATTGAGTTGGAGCTCCAGGACATGTGGGCCTTGAAAAGGTTAAATCTGGACTTGAAGGAGGCCTCATACTTGAGGCTATATCATCATAATATTCTTGATGAATATAGCGCTTAGAGATTACAAAAATTACCCATTATACAAGGAGCACATGAAATTGTACCACGATTGAATGA
>JBDJHY010604019.1:0-16411 GCA_039654485.1 Withania somnifera | reverse complement strand
ATTTAATTCTGAGCTCATCTTGAATGAAAGTTGACTTTAGTCAACGAATACTAAATTTAAAGCTCTGAAACAAGAAATTTGAGATTTCTCTCGACCGAGTTTCCAGGGATCCGAACTATCGGTCCCAGCAAGTCATAAATGACTTGGGGAAACTAACAAAATGCCCTAGGATGCAAGACACTGCATATTTATCATAAATGACCTGAAGGGTCATTACAAAAACTTTGGTGAAGAATAAGTAAATCATAAATAACAAGCATAATAAAAGAGTTTTTACTAACCAACAAACACCATGTGAGCTTATGATGTCCAATGTAATAACACCATGTTGGGAGTGTTCCTCCAAACCTTTTTAGGGTAAGAAGGGTACTTGTAAACGTAACCATAATTGATCAAATAGCCTCTTATTCTCATGTCGTACACAAGAAATCATAGTTCTAGGATTTGGCATGTCAATTCGAAGCTGACAACTGACATTAGTCCCCCAGGGTATCAGTCTTAAAGTTGGAAGCTGAAATTACTCCCCATCCACTCGGTACTAAATAATCGTCCCAAAATATAATAAATTCATATGATTTAATCTTGCAAAAATTTATCATGGATATACTTATCATGGTCATGTAAAATCACATACTTGTTGCAAGATCATACTTTTCATATGGTTATAAATCATAGTTTTCTTGTTCATTAGTGATGGTTTTCATACTAGCATAAAGGTGGGTTGAAATTCTTTCCATGAGATATGGAAAACTTGCTTAAAAATCATAGTTCATATAAAACCTCAAAAGAAGGGAATGTAAAGCATGTCATGAATCTTACTTGAAATCACAATTCATAGGCAGAATTCCTTCATGTAAAACATGCATGTCAATGTGTAGTGTTTATAGTTTATAAATAAATCATATACCAAAGGTTTAAAAATATATAACTAAGAATTTGAATTAAAATCACAAGTCTATGAAAGAATCTTTCAACACAATAAGGTCAATATATAAAAAAAACAAACATTTGAAGATTAAGCATAAAACCCTAGACTTGAATAAAAAAATTTAAGTACCTGAAAATAATTGGGTGTGTGGATGAAGGGATCCATCACTTAATAGCCTTGCGTACCTTGATAAGGTAAAGCACTTAAAAGAGATTGGATTTGAGAAGACTTGGTTGAGCCCTATCTTGGATCCTTGAAGAACATAAGCTTAACTTGATTTCTAAAATGGAAGAATGAAAGGTTTTCCCTAGTGAAAACTGATTATACCTATTTAGGAATACCTATACTACGTTATTTTAGGTCTTATAAAACTTGTAACTACAAATTTTCCATTTTAAAAATGGGTTAGAAGATAAAGTTAAGATCAGCCAGGGGCATTAATGACCCTCGGTCGACTAAGCGATGGTATGTCACATGCTCAGTCACATGGTCCTTATCAAGAGAAGCCTCTTCTAAGAGGTGAAAATGCATGCAATGATCCATCGGCTAAGTGATTTCCCATCACTTGCTCTATTATTTGGGGTCCTTCCAAGAGGGACTCTATTTAGGATCAACGATACAAGTGATGATCCATCAACCAATTAATAGTCCATCGCTTTCTCCATAACACCAAAAAAGTGACCATAGAAACAATTATAAGGTTGATGGTGAGGTCAACAGTCCATTATCTACTTGATTATCCATCATCTACTCAACTCCATCATTGATTAGGATCTTTTTGAGGCGTTTTATTTTAAGGATGGCAGTGGGGATGGTGGAAAATCATCAACTTGATGATCCAAAACCTTAATCTTCATTCAAGGTCCACCTTCATGGGTCCCTACCTAAGGTTAATGGTGGAGTTAACATCCCATTAACCTATTGATAGTTCGTCAAATCAATTTCTAACCACTCATAACAAAATTTTCTCTAGGTTATTACTGAGTGATGTTTTGCTCTAAATATTAATAATATGAGTGTGTTACAGAACTCTATTTATTTGTGTAAAACCCACAATCTTAAGTAACTCGTGACAGGTATAAAAAGTTTTCAAATAATTAAGGCTCCTATACAAGTAAATATCAAGTAAGGTATCACAATAAATCAAGAAACCCCACATGGGAATCACAAATAAAAGAATTTGTGCAAGCCCCCCTCTTCCCCCACGGGCATATGTATAAATAAGTAGTCCTCAACATAATGATAGTCAATTAATCAAAGATTTCACAACACATATATTTCGCCTTTAGTTGAACCTATTATATATGACTTTAGTGTTCATACAAATACTAGTCATCTAACCCACACATACACCCCCTTCCCTAATGATCCCAATTACTCCCAAATGCACATAAATATCACATAAGTACATAAATACTTTTAAAAAATTCATTAAATCTTAAACTATATTAATTCAAATCAAAACAATCACACTTGTTACCATTTCGAATAGCTTATGAATGATTCAAATAATATCAACTATAAATTCACCATAAAAACAATGTTATTGATATCTAATAATTCCATAATTTAAAATCAGTTCTAAATGGTAAACCAAAAAGTAAAACATAAAACGCTGAGTTAAATATGAGGTCTTTTTTAAAAATCATGTTACCCTGTAACACCACAAAAAATCTTAGTTTAGATTTGGAACACCCTGGAAGTTTTAGATAAAGATTTGGACCTCCTATATTTCTGGTTAGACATAAATATGATGAGTTTTAAGTTAAAGCTAGGTGTTAATATCAATTTCTAAGTGTTCAAAGTGCATTGGATATGAATTAAATCCTAAAGAATCCCTAGCACAAAGTTGAATTGATAGCATTTCTACTGATTATGATTCCATAGTAGTTCTTAAAAGGGTCGATTTCTAAAGGAGAATAACTCTTAGAATTTCATGAGTTAGGCATCCCATTATTATCAAATTAAAGGTATTTTATTCTTCTTTCTAAATTAATAAACCATTCATTGATTTAAGGTCATAGTAAAACATTATGATCGATTTACTAGAGAGTACCAGAGCTGGAAAATTTTGTGATCTGCAAAATGGGTCTGCGGTCTGTATTTTAGGCAATAGAATGGCCCCAAAAATATATATTACTATCTAAAACATTTCTCTATCCTTTCAATTCTTTGTTCTATAGAATAGGTATGCGGTTTGCATTTTAAGAGTGTTGAATGGCCAACAAGGGCCATTAAAAGGTAGCTTTTGCTATTTTCCCACCCTTTTATCTCATTCCTGTTGACTCTAACTTGGGTTTTTCTCATATTCCATCCTTGAACATTAAGGTAACTCCCTTCCATTCTATTCTAAGTAATGATAACATTTAAGTATGGATTTTTAACAAGATTTTACCCCAAAATCTTAGGTTTTCCAAGAGAATCAAGTCAAGGTTGAAGTAAAAACTCCAATAAAAAACCAAGGGATGTCCTTCAATGATCAAGAAATAATTTTGTAACCATAATATTAATTTCAAACTCTTTTTACGCAAGTATGCGGGTATTTAATAGGGACCTCCTTTCTTTATCATGCCTAAAGTTAATAGTTTTCGAAGTTAAATACCTGATTTTATAAACTAAGGTCTTTATCCAGTTATGGTCAAAAGCTAAAACGTAGTTTCTCATGATATGACCATGTTTAGAAGTTGTAAAAGAATGCTTATTCATGTTTTCTGATTATTTTAATCTCATACTCATAATATCATCAGTTTATGCATGAATTTCATTTTTTTCTCTAGTTGTTACAGTACTTTCAGTAAATTATGCATGAAATTTCATGTTATATATTATTTTTATAACATATGATCATATTTTGATTTTATGATCATTGGAATCAATATTTAGATAGAATGACTAGCTATTATAATTTGCAGAATCAATATTCTATTATGATTTTGGGCTAATCGATGTATTATTGTACAATAATTGCACTATATTATTGGTGCACAGTTCTTCCATGACTTGTATGGTATACATATAATCCACCCATGATTTGTGATCAGTTCTAGTACAGTATGAGAAGCTGGAGGTTTAGTTTTTGGAGTAATATCTAGCTTTAAGTGGATTTAGGTTTTGGTGAAAACCCTAATCATAAAACTATATGCCTCTAAAGGATAGAGTCAATCACCTATAGTTTATGCCATGACTCCATACCACTAAGGCTTATGACTAATGTATTTCTTTACCTTGGCAAGTATTAGGTGCTTTCATCTTAGTATGGGGGTTAGCGTACTATACTCCATGATCTCTCTCATGTTTTATGTCAGCTAAGAAAATCTCCCACATTGTTTAGTGTTATCAGTATATAGTATTTGAAAAATTAAATGGCTAACCAATTTTATCTTAGACTTAAATATTTTGTGAATTATTACATATAACATATTATATGTTAAGTTCTCAAAAAGATCGTGAGTTATAGTATTTTTGTCTTCACATGATTTTTCTCAGTCCAACGAGCTTCCAACTTCGATTGTGATACCAACTTTCATGCCTTATCCAGTATTCAGATTTTCCTTTAGTTATTAGTTAATGGGTTACGGCTTAGTAGTTAAGTGATTTCATAGTACATGTTTTCAATTTATACAATGTGCATGACCCATCACTTGTCATATAAATCTTTTACTAGATCATTCACATTCATTTACTTATCTTATTTATATGAAATCTTAGGTCATTCCATGATGTGGTTACATAGTCATCTCTCATTATATTTTATATGAATGATTTATTTGATACACTCAATTAAATTTTCTCTTTTAATTTAGTATGATTTCTTTAAATTATTTTATATGTTACATGCCTATATATTCAGTGCATTCAAAATATTTACCACATATTCTTTATGCTAGACTATTGCATCAAAGGGTCATAAAAATCTTAGTTTTACAAAATAGTTTATTCAATACATTTTGTTTCATTACTTAAGAGTTAGCTAGGGATTTATCCTAGTAACACTATAGTAGTAGAGACTTATTCAGGCATAGTTATGTAGTACCATTCAATATTTTTTGGTTTTCCATAAATGTTTTAATTTATTATTTAGATACATATTCTCAAGTTAAATCAAGTTTTGTTAAGTTATGCTTCTACTTAGTTATTCATATATGATATTAGTATGTGCTAGATACAAGGGTTAGATTGGGGTCCCTCAAGATCTTGGGTAGTGTATACCATCTAGGCGTAGACTCAAGGCATGAAAAGCTTGATATAAGCATATTAGGTTTATAGATTCCTAGGGTGTCTTGTAAAACACATTCTCTAGAGTCTCTTTTATAGGTGTGAAGTGTTCCACTACAAAGAATTTTTGAAAATCTTCCCCTTATTTCTCAAGATTATAAAGATAAAATAGAGAATTCGTTAGTTCTTTTTCCTCTATTTTTTTTCTCTAAACATTTATAGATCATTCCTCCATATATTAACGGTTCTTAAACTAAGCCCAGAGATCATGATAACTCCTAGAATCATGCTCCAAAGAAGAAGACTCCCATATCACCTACTCTTTTTTCGATTATCCCTTAGTTATTTTCATTATTCAGCTTCAGTTGAAGAATAGTAATATTTCAAATGTCGAGTTTCGTGATACCATCAAGCTATTAGCTCAAGCAGTGAATGCTTAATTAAATCGAGTGGTACCCACTAATATATATCATAGGGAATGGAACTAAGGAAGATGAAAAGGGATAATAAGAGAGCCAAAACATTGTTCCCCTTATGTAGATGTTTTTGTTAGCTTTATTAGTGTTTATTCCATTAAGGCAAAAGGGTTGTTTCTACTATGTTAAGATAGGTCATAACTTGAATGTTTTCCTCTCAATTTATAGGGTGGAAGGAGTGGTCATCATCTAAACTGATCCTTTACACAGTCCATCTATCCAAATTAAAGTATTCCTCCTAAAATCGAGATGGGTTTGTTGATAGATTCGTTCTTGTATGCATCCATAGTACTATACCTCTATTCTTGTGTGGTTGTAAGCATTCTAGCTTAGAATATAGTAGTGATGATGGAGGATAGTATTATTGTAGTAGTAGTAGTAGTTAGAGAGAAAGACAGAGGTCGGGAGTAGATCCATCTAAGTTTGACTTACCATTTTTGAAGGATAGAATGAGAGTGTAGTATGCATAGCCCCTAGAGAGAATAGAAAGAGTGAGCACTAGACTTCTAGGTGAGAGAGAACCTTAGATTTTGGAGGAAAGTGTATGTTCAAAATAGAGTCTGGGGTAGTATTGGCCTAGTAGTTACAGTAAAAAGTATTATAGTCAAGTTTAATGATTCTTAGAGAGGTCTATAGGCTTAGAAGGGTGGTTTTTTTCAAATGGGTGGATTGTAGGATAGATGACCAAGTCTAGTTTCGATATTCAGATGGCATTGTAGATTCTAGAATAGATCCATGTAGAGATAGACATCCATTCCTACCCTATCCAATTCAGTATAACTCTAGATTTTTAACACTCTACCCATGACTTGCATAGCAGTGTTGTGGACAATAAATTTATATTTGTTCATTTCATAAAAATGTATGTAGACCCTCGGTTCCTTGTATGAGGAGTATTAGTCACGCGCAGTAATTCTAATCATACTCCACGACCTCATGAATTTTAGTCCTAAGTCATATCTCTTATGACTCATGTGATTAACTATACCGTATATTTTATTTATTTCAGATCATGTTCAATTTATTTCAAGCTTTAACTATACCATATGTTTTATGACTCTAATTTCCAGACACTCTCATACCTCAGATTTAGACACACTATATTTACGCCTTATAGTATAACTAGTACCACAAACACAAAACTTGTGGTATTCCTTAAGTAGGTAATCAGATCATGCTATGTTATATGTATCCTCAGACTAGATCTTATGGGAAAATGTGTTCCTATGATACTATACTCCTTGGACCCTAATTTTATGTCAGGGTTATGTATAATATTTTGTTTTTTCTTGGGTCCTCATTGGTGTAAATCACAATACGCAGAAGAATACAATAAAAATAAAAGGGATAGATGGATATGTGAATTGTAAACCAAAAAACCACTAATAGGAAAAATTATCTATAATATAGCTAAACCCTCCTACTTAGAGTTCAACAAGCCACAAATTAGAGGAGAATTAATACAATAATGAAAATTAAATAGTCAACCCACACTAAAGAGTTAAAACCTCCTATTATATGATCAAAATAAGCTCCAACTCTATATGAGAGACAATAATTAAGATAGGAATTAAGAACAACGATTATATAGATTTATCACCCCAAAACCATAATACCTACTAAGCATCAATCCTATCAAGTGGAATTGAAAGGGATAGATACCTTAGCAACCACACTTATGAAACAAGTGTCTAACAAAAGCTTGAACCTAGCTCACATATGAGACAATTTTCTACATTGAAAAATGACCAAGTAGAAATAAACCTTAAATACCTTATTTATATTAAGCTAGAAATTGACACAACTAGCTATTACAATTATACCCTTAATGAGACAAGGTTCTTATTTGATATTATTTTAAATTATGAATTTTGGAAATTTCTCTCTTCTCTTGATATTTCATCCAATAAGCTATATAAATATGTAATTTCTTCATCTTTAGTTCGAAAAGGTCTTCCCAAGCTACGCATATAATCTTTAAGGTCACTGTGTCATGAGTTCTTCTAGTTTTCCCTTTAAAGAAAAGAAGTAGTGCAATCAAATATCATATCTTTCTCCCCTTCTTGAAAAGAATTCGTCATCAAATCCAAACCTAGAACAACAAGGAAGAAACAAACAGCAACCAAAAATTCCTCATGGTCTGAGGGTAGCACATGGGTTAGTTAAAATAACATGCAAAAATATCGCATCTCTAACATCCAACCAATATATCCCTTTTAACAAGATAGAAAGATCAAATCAAAAAAACAAGGATTGTGGTCACCCTAAACATAATTAGGTATTCAATTCTACCACAAAAATCATCATATAAAAAAAGATAGTACAAAAAAGCAACAAGATCATGGAACCCACTCATTTTATTTCCAAAAATTGATCAACACTAAACATAAGTTTCACAATTAGAGCATATGGAATAAGCAATTTTCATCTAGCACTAACATCACCTACCCCTCCTAAGGAATTTCCCATATAAAGGTCATGCAATTTAATAAAAGAAGATCAAAGAAGAGAAAAAAATGTGTACCTAAATACCTAGTGTCAACATAGGATCATGCCTCCAAGAATCGAGAAAAGTAGAGGGAAATGGATACATACCTTGGGGTTAAGGATTTGAAATAGACTCTTGGCAAATGGTTATCAATATTATCCTCTCTTTTATTTCTCCCTCCTTTCTCCATGGTAATTATGGCATCACATTCTTTTAATTTCCTTGCTTCTTCTCCTTCAAGGCATCCATCTTTTGGTAGATTTTTCTAAGAAGGGGCGATGGGCTTAAGTATGTGCCTTTGATTGTGAATAAATAGAGAATAATTATTATTACTCCATTCATTCCTTATGTATCGATCATATTTCTAAGGTATACCAAGCAAAAGATGCCAATCATGCATAGGTTCCACATCGTAAAAGATTTAATCATGATAATCACCAATATTGAATTTTATTAACATATTTTTTATACCTTCACCTCTAAAAATTCATCTATCCATTGGTGTTCATATGAATTAGCATGTTTGGGTATGGGGATATTCAATAATTCCATCATGTTAGTACAAGCCACATTTATGCAACTTCCTCCATCAACAATTAAGAGGGACACACTTCCTTTGATAATACATCTTGCATGGAAAAAGTTCTCTCTTTGACTTAGGTCATCCGTAGTTTGGTTATTCATAACCCTTCTTGTAACATAACTTGGAATTTAGATGTAGACCATATCTTCCATCCCACCATTATCAAATTTATCTTTATCTCAACAATTATCATCTTCTTCTTGGATATTACGTTGTTGTTCATCATCTTTGACGAGGTTGCAAATTCTTCTAGAATTACAAAAGCCTTTCAGTTGTCAAGTTCACTCATCACATGACCCCAACCTTGACATTTGAAGCATTGAACATTCCTCTTGCCTCCTTCATTTTGCACATTCTTATCAATTTGTTTATTAGAAATTGGAATCAATTCTCTAGGATTATACGAATTATGAAAAGGTTGAGAAACCTATTTCATTTTTTCCATGAATTGGCATAGCCCTTTTACTTTGATTGGTTACTTTCCCTAAGTCCTATTTCAACCTTAGTATCTACTTTCACGATTTCATTAAGAGTTGGATGCTTGTGAATTCTCACTTCCAACTCAATATCATTGTGCAACTCGCTCTAAAATGAGTATTGTCATAAGCATCTTGTTTTATGAACTCTACTCTCATCTTTAAGGTTTGAAACTCATAATATTCCTTCACATTTTTAGACTATTGTTTTAACATATAGATCCTTTTTAGTTGTCTTTGGTTGTACCTTTCGGTGAGATGTTTTCTCCTCATCATGGTATTCAATATGGTCTAAGTTGGAATATCATCAATTTTGATTTTTTTCTTTATTTCACCGTACAGTCTCACAAATTAAATTGAACCCTTTAAATTATACAATTGTATCGGTGAACTTCTATACCTGAATCATCTCGTTAGCTCTGAAGATTCTATCACATTGATTCTCCTAATACATGTATTCTTCAAGATTCCTACCTCTTTTGAAAATAGGAAGATTGACTTTAATAGAGTTTACCTCTTGACCACGACTTTAATAGTTTGTCTCTACACAGGCCTTAATTTTACAAGGATGTTCTTGAATTGCACAGTCCTGGTGACCACCATTTCTTCTTTCTTGTATTTGCATATGCATTTTATCTCTTCGACCACCTCCTCAATTGAAAAATTCCTTTTTTCCCTCTCTATCTCCAATTGTTCATCATAGTCTTTGTTATATTCATCTTGATCTCCTTGCAAGTCAATGGTCCTTGGTTGTTCATTTTTATGGGATAAGTTTAGATTTGAAGAGTTCGAATGTGAGATATGAGGTTCTTATGGGTAACAACCTATGTTTGGAGCAACATTTAGTTTGATTGAATCTAAGGGTATTTGATTTCTTATAGTTGGATAGGTAATTCTTTGGATTGGTGCATTTGGTATTGGTTAAGGGGTGTCAGGGGTTGTGGTTAGAGATGACTCATGATGAATAATCCTAACATTACTTTCTTTTTGAAAGACTCATGGAGGCACTACTCTTGAACCAACTTTAATATTCTATATCCTCCTTTTATTTGAATTTAATCTTTGAGTGAGGCTCTTTATTTCCCTATAATATGGTTTCACCAATAGGTTTCGTTTTCTTCTGTAATGACCCTTCTTGTAATTTTCATGATTTCATATTTTTTTGCATTTTAAAGCTTTTCTATAGTGTCCCTAAGATATTTATGACTTATCAGAACTAGTGGATCAATTCCCCAATCATTTGTTTGGTTGTTATGTCCTTTTACCTCTTTTAGAGCCTATAGTGTTGACTTAAGACAACATTCTGTATAAATGAACTCAAAATTGAATTCTAAAAGTTCCATTAGTTTCAGAACATGGATTTTTGTCTATATGGAATCTTTGTTAGAGGCTGGGAGCTTGTGTTTTGAGTTTATGTGCTTTTTCGTATTTTATCTGCTTTACGTTGCCTAAGTGTAACTTGGGTATTCATATTTTTTATTGAAGCCTCATATTGAAAATCTAACTATACCATCAACTTTAGAATATAGAGTTTGGGTTAGTGAAGTTGTTCATTCTGTTTTCGTACCAACCAAACTCATTTTGAGTACTTGGTTGGAAAGTTGGAATTCTAGATAAAGTATTAACTTTTGTCAACATTTCATCAAACAACCTCTAATCGAAGTTTCGTCTATGTTGTTGAATCCTGAATATTATTTCTATGTAATTGGCATATTTGGTTTATATGTATCAGACTCTATTTGGTCCTGCAGACCAAAAATCTACCCTTTAAATATTATAGATTTTTAATCTAGTGCAGCTCGGACATCACTCAGTGCAATCACTCTAAGAAAAGCGATTGCGCCAAATGAAAAATCTATTTAGCGTGATCGCACCTCTATGTTACAGTAAGCACTGAGTACTCAACATGACCATCATTGTTATCATGTCATCTAGTGGCAATGATGCCAAATCCTCCCTAAGTTATTTAGTGAGATCGCGCCATAAAAATGTTTTTGTGCTAATTAATTACTAGGCCTTTTAGTGCAATCTTGCTTACTAACACCGATAATGCTAAAGGCTTGTATATATATATATATATATAAGGTAGAAATCCCAAAAACATTCTTCATCTTTTAACTTCTTTTAAGCTTCAAAACCTCCATTAAAGCTCTTGGAAATTTGCATAAGTTTATGGGTGACTTTGGAAACATGATTTTTTCGATTCCGCATCAATTATTGGTAAGTTTCCAGTTTAATTTTCCCAAATTTCACCCAAAAATCTCCAATTTCATCAAGTGTATTTCTTCACTTTATTTGATTTTTTCATGCCCTTTCCTCTCTCGTCTTATCTTTAAACATCATGTATATGTTCCTACTTCTTGGAAAACATTTTGATACCCTCTATTCAAGATTTTGGGTTTGTAGGCCCATTTTGACCCATATTTTGACCCTAACTATTTTCCTAGTTCTATGGGTATCGTTGTACTTAAATTAACGTATAGATTGTGTTTTTGATTATTTCGTGATTGTTGGAGTGCATTTGCATATTTTTGTTGATTTAGAGTAGTCCGTACATCTTTTATGATGTATTTGTGAGCTTGGCTTAGGATTACAGGTAGACTATCTTTACGATCTTAGACTAGGCTTATATGGGGAATAATTATGATAAATACACATCTTTGTGTTGGGATTTTTATGTTGGCACCAATGAATCTGTCCACTTTTTTAGTCTGCTTATTGTGTACAAATCGTTGTTGCATTTGTATTGAAATTTACCCTATAAGCATGAGTTATCTTGATAGACTTTTGAACATAGATGATGGGTAACTAGGAATATCTGTAAGTCCCAGACATCAACTTGGTCTGTTATGCTTGTTGTTGACATTGTGCTTGTGCAGGGTCATAGGACTTGCTTGTGATATAGGTTGAGTATATCATCATGAAAAACGGTTTTGATAAATTAGTTTCCACTGTTTTATAGAGAAGATCCAAATGTACTGCTTTTGAAACCTTGTACAGACTTGAAGCCTTCTTTGGATATTATGATATTAAAATGAGTATTTTTGAGATGTTTCACCAGTTTTGGAAGAAAAATGAGATAATAAAGACTTCACCATTTTATTTAGATATTACTTTATTCGAGTATTTTCCATTGATTTATATATGTTTACTAGGCCTCGGTGAAGCCTGAGCGTCCTACATTAATGATTTAATAATCTCTAGATTCGTTGAATCTCGGGTATTTTTTGGGGTCATATTATCTCTAGACCGGGGGAAGCCTGAGAATTTGTTGAGTCCATATTAGCTTTAGATTTATTGAATCTCGAGTATCTGTTGACGTGATACAACTCCAGACTCGATGATTCTCAAGTATCTATTGAGGTTATATTAACTCTAGACTTGTTGAAGCCCGAAAATATGTTGATTTCATACTTATTTACACCCAAGGAAGACAAGGAACCCATTCTAACTTACTTATATTTCACATGTATTAGTACCATTCACATGAATGTTATGTTTACTTCCACTCTTATTTTCTTGATTTTACCTTATGGTTGTATGGGCGTTAGGTGGCCGAGCTTTACATGTTTGTATCTGTCAGCATTATAGGGTGCCGTGGAGACTCTCTTTACTTATTATTGTTCTTATTTATGATTATGAGATAAAGTTAAAACTTTTTTCTCTCCCTATCATGATTATCTCAGAGATATACTTGTTTATATTAGTTATTCTCTCATTGTCATTAGTTAAGGTTGCGGGTATACCACCCTATCTTTTACTTAGTTATTTTACTTAATAGTAGATCATGGACTCAGGTATGTCTGCTCCTTGTTTTACCTGAACCTTCCTTGTTATTGTCTAGTTACTTAGGGTATATATCTACGATATCATTTTATATGGACTCATTATATGCTTTATTTGTTGACTTATTCTACTTTCCTTGTTTATCTATTTATTTACTCCCTATATTTGTTATATATTCCTAATCTACCTAGCCTAATGGGTACTCATTTTTTTTGGTACTCATACTACACATCTATATATTTTTGGTGAAAATTCTAGTACTGGTGATCAGCGTTGATTCTCAATCGAGCCTTGATTCTATTTCTCAGGTAAAGAACCACTCCTGGTGTTTAGAGCTACTCTTTTACCTTTCCTACTATATATTTCCTATTATTGTACCAAGACAGATATTGTATTTCCATTTCATATATTGTACTCTTCTTTTGAGGCAAATGTACTTGGATATCAGGTTTTATGGTAGTTGTTGATTTATTATAGACTTCAGCTTATCCATGTCCCTTATTTATATCTTGTATTCCATACTTAGTTTATCATTCTTACTTTGTGTAATGTTGGGTGGTTCTCTTACGGTGGGATGTAGGTTCCCTCGTGACCTGAGAAATTGGATCATGACAAATTAGTATCAAAACTCTAGGTTCATTGATATTCTTGGTATACCAATATCTAATAGAGTCTTATGAATCAGATGCAGAGACGTCTATGTCTTATCTTCAAGAGAATACAAGGACATCTTTAAGAAATTGTCCGTTTTTCACTTTTATATCGGGCGTGTATCATAGTTGGTTTATGAAAATCTCGTTTGTTCTTATTTATTCTTTCATTGATGGAATGTACATAATCATCAGTAGAAATAGGGAATGATTCACCTATTACACTACTAGTGTGAGTACCAGACAAAAGTCGTAAGGGTTGAGGTCTAGTGCGTGCCAGTACTAGTATTCCTCCTAGATCTAATTTTCTAGTTAGAGCTTCCAGGATTGAGACTGAGTATGTACCACTTCAGCATCCACCGTAGGTATATGGATTTACTTTATTCTCTCCTATACGTACACCAGTTCAAACTTTGAGCACTAAGATAAGAGGATTTTTGCTACACTTGTTGGGAATGTTGGGACAATCGACAGTCGAGGGAAGACTTCAGCCCTATTTTCCTTTAGTATGGTTACACCACCAGTACCGAGTACTCAGGGTTTAGGGATGCCGTTGGCACCTAGTGTTTATGGATTGGGTATTCCACCAATAGTCTTAGTTGATCTAGTTTAGGTGACTTCAACTCTAGTTATTCCATCTACAACACCAGTGGTTTCTTCTCCATTAGTGATTCCTCCTATTCTATCACGCCTGCTTATGTATACTCATATTTAAAGGCCTTGGGAAGATTCTTGATATTTAGTCTCCTAAGGTTCTCTAATTTTCCAGGTGAGGACCCGAGATATTTTATTGATAGATGATAGGAGGGGTTACATAACCTTGGTTTTGTTTTACCACTTTTAGGGTTCAGCTGTATTTCTAAGATTTATTTGAATTCTAATTACCACCAATTGTGGATTCAAACTAAGGATATCCTAAATACAGTCATTAGGACTCGTTATGGCCATCATAAGTTCCTTGGTTTTTACTTCTGCTCCTGTGTTAACGTTGCCGATTAAAGGTCATAATTTCTCCATCTATTATGATTCTTGTGATATTGGTTTGGATTTTTTTATGGAGTAGGATTGTGTGATTTCATATGATTCTAGGAAGCTGAAGTTTCATGAGTGTAACTACCCCACTATATTGATAGAGTTCATTATAAGATTTTTACTGATCATCATAGGGAGCTTAGTTCTCGCTAATAGATGGATTGAGTTGCTAAAGGACTATGATATTTCTATTTTGTGCCACAGGAAAGGCAAATGTGGTAGTGGATGCTTGAGCCGAAAGGTAGTGAATATGGATAGTTTGGCAGTCTTGTCAGTTTCTGAAAGGCCAATAGATTTGGAGGTTCAGTCCTTATATAACCATTTGGTTTGAATTGAGATTTCTAAATCAGGAATATTATTTCTAGTTTTGAGGCCCGATATACCTTGATATATCATATCTAGCAGCATTAGTTTGGGGATCAAGTTTTGGTTGATATTTGTGATCGACTGTTGCGTGGTGAGCCTTAAAAAGCTACATGGGGTTCAGATTGTATTTTGAGATCTGGGGGCCAGATTTGTGCTCCCAGAGTTGATGATTTGATTTAGTTTATTCTTCGAGATACCCATAGCTCCCGATATTCCATCCATTTGGGTGAGACTAAAATGTACAAAGATTTAAGGTAGATGAGCTCAGATTTAAATTTTAACAGTTTCGTTAGCTTTGGAATGCCAAACAAAGTCAAATTTGACCTTAAGCTTGTGTTTTGGAGTTTTTGTTTGCAATTTATGCCAATTTGTGGATTTTAGATAAGTTTATGGCTTAATATGAAGCTCGAGTTGTATTTTGGTGTTCAGAGTGTCGGATCGAAAATTTAAGGCTTCTATCAGCTCCAGAATGGTGATTTTAGACTAGTGGAGGTGTTAGTTCATTTACTGGACTTGTCATTGCTTTTTTTAGATGTTGGTGGAAATTTAACTAAAGTAAGCTTAGGTGTTGACTTGGTCAACATTATTCCAAAATGAACTCCGATTTCAATTACATATGCGCCATTGAGTCCGGAATGTCATTTTGGGTATGTGTACATAGTTTGTTTGCGTAAATTGGACTCTAAATGCATTTCAAATTGTGATACAGAGTAATTCTTCTCTTTGCTTTTACTGTCAGAAACCTGCAACTGGTGCAGGACAATTTCTTTTACACGATCGTGATCAATATCCACACAATCGCGAAGTAGCCAAAACTTCTTTAAATGCGATCGTGAAAACCTTCACACGATCGTGAAGTGTAATGATCCTATACTCATCGCGATTGCATTGAGACATTACGTGATCACGATGTATAAATTGATTCCTCTACGCGATCACATACTTTTCTTCACGCGATCACGATGAGTTAATTTCCTGTCAGTTTAAAAAAAACTTGTGCGACCCCAACCATTATTTCTTTGAAAACATTTTGTTTCCTTCAATTTTAGAGCAAAAATCTCCTCCCAGATACCATCCTAAGGTTGAGAAAAATCCCCTCATTGTTGTTCGTCGATTCCTACGTACATTGGGTAAGTTCTTCTCTGTTTAATTTCTTAATTACCTTAATTTCCTGCATTAATGGCCCCAATTCGAGGAAGTTTATAAATAATGCCAAAATCCTCATATTAATATGTAATTCTTCATTTCCCGAGTACACTTTTCTTGTAATATCTTTAATACATCGTAATTCCTATGCTTAATCCATAAAAATCACACCTTGACCCCTTTGTGGCCAAATCTGTCAGGGATCTATTAGAGCCCTTCCTGCTCTCAAATTGTGCTCAATTTTAGATCACGGGTTCCGGGTAAC
>JBDJHY010603799.1:0-16412 GCA_039654485.1 Withania somnifera | reverse complement strand
TATCTTTTTCTGCTTCTTATCCTTCTTTTCTCTTGTCCTTCTTCTTCTCCTTCTCCTTCTCCTTATCCCTCTTCTTCTTCTTCTTCTTCTTCTTCTTATCCTTATCCCTCTTATTCTTCTTCTTCTTCTTATCCTTATTTTAATTATTCTTTGTATTCTCCTTCTTCTCCTTCTACCCCTTCTTCTTCCTCCTCTTTTTTTCTCCTCTTCTTCTCCTCCCCTTCCTTCTTCTTTTTCTCCTCCTTCTTTTTCTTCTTCTTATCCTCCTTCTTCTTCTTCTTCTTGTATTCTTCTCTTTCTTCATTTTTTCCACTTTCTTCTTGTTATTCTTCATCTCTTTGTTCTTTGCTTCTTTGGTTCTTCATCTCCTTATTTCTCTCCTTCTCCTTATTCTCTTCCTCCTTCTCCTTATTCTCCTCCTCCTCCTTTTTCTTATCTTTCTTCTTTCCTCCTTCTTTTACTTCTCATTATTCTCATTCTTTTTCTTCTACTCCTCCTCCACCGTCTTCTCCTTCTTTTCCTTATTTTTGTTCTTCTTCTTCTCCTTCTTCCCTTTTTCTTCTTCTTCTTATCCTTCCTTTCCACTTTCTTCTTCTCATCCTTCTCTTTCTATTTCTCCTTCTCCTTGTCCATCTCCTTCTTCTATTTCTTCTTTTCTTTCATCTTTTTCTTATTATTCTTCTCCTTCTTCTTCTCCTTCTCCTTCTTCTTCATCTTATCCTTATTCTCCTTCTTTTACTTGTCCCCTTATACTCCTTTTTCTTTTTCTTTTTCTTTTTCTTCTCCTTCTTATAATCCTTTTTCTTCTTGTTCTTATCCTCCTTCTCCATCTTATTTTTCTTCGTCTCCACATCTTTGTTCTTATTCTTATCTTTCTCCTTCTCTTTCTAATTTTCCTTCTTATTCTTCTTCTCCTCCTCATTATCCTGCTTATTATTCTCGTACTTCTCCTGCTTCTTTTTCTCATTCCTATGCTTCTTCTTCTCTTTTTCTCCTCCTTCTTATATTTCTTCTTCTACTACTTATTCTTCTTATTCTCATTATCTATCTCCTCCTTCTCCTTCTCCTTCTCATTCTTATTATCCATCTCCTCTTCCTTCTTTTTGGTATGGTCAGGCCAATAATAGAATTAAGGATTTCCCCTCACCGCAACATAAAAATCATGGAAAATTAACCTAATATACCATGTCACCAACATTACTAGGTTGGCTAGTCAAGCATGGCGCCACATCCACACTAGTGGCAGTCTGCAACTAAATCAGTTCTATGCTCTTAGGTCTTCCAAGGATCAGGAAGAATCTCAAGACATGATTATTAGTATGATAGAAGTCTAGTTTTATGATTTTTATGCATTGTTATATATAAGAGCTTCCCTACCTTTTTATCACACCCTATGTAGCTAAAAAATTTAGAGTCATTCTGAAAAAATCTTCTAGAACCTTGTTCTCTCTTTTCTCCTGTTGGTGACTCTATTGTAGCATAGAGAGTACAAAATTGTCAAATCTTATTTCTCCAGAATATCTCCTTATCAGATCTTATAGAACTTGACATGTTAGATTTTGATGTCATTCTTGACATGGATTATCTAAATTTATATTATGCTATGGTTAATTGTAGAACCTGAATGGTCATATTTTTTTTTTTTGAAATGATCCATTCTTATAGTGGAAGGATAGTCTTGTAAACCCAAAGGATCTTTTCATCTCCTATCTTAACACCAAGAAGATAATCTCAAAGAGGTGTATCTATCATCTAGTTTGAGCAAAGGCTCTGAGTTCGAGACCCCCAATCTCCAAACAATAGAAATGGTTAATGAAATTCTAAGTGACTTTTCCAATGGCCTACTTGGATTCCCTACAAGGATATTGACTTTTGGATATAATTTTTTTTCTAAATACTAAACTAATATCTATTCCGTACAAAATAGCCCTAATAGGGATTAGAGAGCTATAATAAAAGTTAGCAGATCTCCTGGATAGGGAGTTTATTAGGCCTAGTATATCTCGAATGGATGCCCCTATCCTTTTCGTCTGGGAGAAAGATGGGTTCCATAAGATGTGTATAAACTATATCTGTCTAAACAAGATCATGAGCAAGTATTCCACTTCTAGGATTAAAGACCTGTTCGACCAGCTTCAAGGGTCCAGTTGTTTCTCCAAAATAGATCTGAGATCACAATATCATTAGCTTAAGGAAAGGGAGTGTGATATCTAAAAGTCATCCTTTAGGATCTAGTATTGCCATATAAAATTTGTAGTCATGTCTTTGTAACTAACTAATCTCCTATAGCCATCATGGACTTCATGGACTTCATGAATAGGGTGTTCAATCCATACCTATGCATGTTCATGATCGTGAATGTGGATGATAATTTGGTTTATTACGGGAGTGAGGAGGAACATGTAATTCATTAAAGGATCATTCTTTAGACCCATTAGGACTGTTATTTATAGGCAAAGTTCTTCATGTGTTATTTTTGTTTGAAATCAGTTGCATTTCTCGGCTTTATAATTTCTAGTATGGATTTTCAGGTGGACTCTCAAAAGATTTATACAGTCAAAAACTTGTCTACAAACACATCTCCTTCTGATATTCAGAGTTTTCTTTGTTTGATAACTAGCATAGGTTTGTTGAGGTATATTCATCTATAGCTTCCCCATTGTCCAGGTTGACATAGAAGAATGTCAAATGTCAGTGGTCTAATAGTTGTGACAAGAGTTTTTAGGAGTTGGAAACTAGGTCGATTTCTATCCCCCTATTGACCCTGCCATAGGGTATAGATGGGTTTATTATTTATGGTGATGCTTCCTGAGTTAAACACAATTGGGTTCTGATGTAGAATCTTAGGCTTCCATACAACTAATGCCCCATGAGAAGAACTATCCAGCTCATGACCTTTAGGGATGTAAATGGGGCGGGTTAAAGCGAGGAAAGCCTTGACCTACTAACATTTTGACCCGCCCTAACCTGCCCTGCTTAACACTTTTCAAAATAAACTTCCTGCCCTGTCCTGCTAAACTTTGCCCCTACTCGTCCTATTTAAATCAAACTTTCCAAACGGTAGTTATTATGAATTCTTATTTGAAATGTATTACTTTATTTAGTTATATGCATCAAGTCTTGATAAACGGTCGGATTCAAATTTGGTCTAATTAACATTAAAGATTATAAATGATAAAGAAAAAATATAATTCAATATAACGCCTAACTGATTAAGCGATAAAACTATTGATAATTTAGTTATCCTTGCATTTGTGTAGTTTACTAACTATCTTCTGGTTTTACTTTGAACTGTATAACATCATACTTCAGTTGTTATAAAGTTATTTATTTATTTGAACAGTTAATTAATTTTTATTTTCTTTATTTAGAAAAATAAAAGAAAGGATGGAGTTGAAATATTCCTACAGATATTTTATTCTTAAGAATATCCAATATACGGAAAGTTGATTTTTTTTAGTTGCCACATGTATGCACTTTTTTCAAATAAATTTCCTACACAACTAACATTACTTTAAATAAATTTATATGAGAATGTCTACTGCATTTTAATTAATATAATATATTAAGCTCGTTATTTCATAATTAGTATAATAATTTTAGTATTACTTTTTTAATAATCAAACCCATTAAATATCATTTTTTCTATCCTCCCCTCTGCTCTATATTAGAAGAGTTACAATTAGAACCATCACTATAGTTTCAAGTTTTAGTAACCTTTTGATAATTACTAATTTATGCATATGTTTAACAATACATACTTAAATGGATTAATTGGGTTGGATCCATTTTTATTTTTTAAATTTGAACCTGTCATGCCCTATTAAAAATTATAAATGATTAGACTTTGACTCGTACCATTCTTCCCCACCCCATTTAAGTCTTGTCGTACCCCACCCTTCCCTTCCATACCTTTATTACCACCCATAACGAATTTGAGTTGGCAATTATTAGTGTTTGTACTGAAAAAATAGAGACACTACTTGTATGTTGTTCATGTTGCTGATTTCATTGATTAGAAAGAGTTAATTTTCTGTCAGTGGAGGTGGCTAGAGCTAATGAAGATTATAATATGAGTGTATTGTACCATCTGTATAAGGAAAATATGGTGGTAGATGCACTCATCAAACTGACCATGGGTAGTGTGGCTCATATTGCGTAAGAAAGAACTTGATAAAGACATAGGGTTGTACATTTGGGTGTCCGATTAATTAATGTGGGTGATGGTGGGATGTTGGTTAAAATGATTTAGAGACATCATTAGTTATTCAGGTGAAAGAGAAACAAGGCATTGGTTCAACATTGCACCAACTCAAGGGTGTAGTCCATAAGAAGAAAAGTTTTCTCAAGGAGTAGATGGTTTACTTTTCTATTAGGGAAGATTGTGTGATCCATATTTTGATGCATTGAGGAAGAAGATTTTGTTAGAGGCTCGCTATTTTAGATACTATATTCGTTTAGGTGCTACCAAAATATATCTATACTCGGAAAAAGTCTATTGGTGAAATTGCATGAAGAGGGACATAGATGATTTTGTGGTTACGTGTCCCAACTGTCAGAAAGTCAAAGCTGAGCAAAAAGAGCATTGGGTTGTGATCCAGAGCCTTGGATTTTTTTATTGAAATTCATAGGTGATTAATATGTATTTGATCACAGGTATACTTCATACCTGCAATCAACATGACTCTATATGAGTAATTATGGAAAGAATGACCAAGTCAACTAATGTACAATCATTTAAAGAAAATTATTTAGCAGAGAATTATGAAAAGATGTACCTTTAAGAGTCGGTCATAATGCTTGGTTTCCATTTGTCTATCACCTTAGATAGGTGTATCATTTTACCTCACAATTCTCAAAAACTTTCTAGCAAGATTTAGGTACCAAAGTCACTTTAGTATAGCTCTCCCATTGTAGACAAATGGCTAGCCAGAGCAAACCAAATTGACTTTGGAGGACTAAGAGACCACACAATTGACTTCATGGGCAATCGGGATGATCATATAACCTTGATCAAATTTACTTATAGCAATAATTTCCTAAGTCGGCATTTAACACGAGGGAAGGGAAATATAGCTCCAGCGTAAGTAGTTAAGCTACAAGCCAGCTAAGTAGGCCATAGGCCGAAAGAGTAAGCATATCGGGGCCTGACTAGTAATCCTATCCCTGAGCTGGCTATTTATCATACATATACTACACTAATACCCAGTTCGAATGATATAGACCGTAATCTGCCTGGATTCCAGAGATATCCTCGAGGAGTGTACCCAAATATCTAGAGAATCACATAAAAAGCATGAAATCACGTGAGGTAAAAAAAACATAATACACGTGTCAAGACAAGAAAAACAAGACCCATATTTCTATATAAATAGTGAGGACGAAATCCAAACTAAAAATGAATATGCTAACCCTAATATTTTGAAAAAAGGAAAAATAATACCACCAAGTAAGCACGTTCATACATCATGTTGTACAAAATAGGGTTCGAATTAACTGTAGGAATTGAAGATATAAGTCCTAGAAAGTTACTGTAACATATAAAATAAAGAATTACTCGATAGATATGTCATAGAACCACTACAAAAATTTGTACGAAATAAATCTTGGTGAGGACCCCCAAAAGAGCTTTATAAAGCTCCAATGGTCATTAGAAAATGAGAAAATTTGAGAAAAAATGAGAATCTTCATGTTGAAGAAAAATTTATAAACCCACTGCTACCGATAAATAAATCATTTTGGATGATTTATCGATCCCCTGGCCAATAAATCCATAACCACGACTCTCCCTTGAAAGTTTTTTTTAAAAAAAATTTAAAAAAGCACAAGGAGTGAAAGCAGAGTCCAATTTTGACAATCCATATGTGGAATATTTATGTAATAAATTTCACAGACTCAACAGAATCAATGAAAATGCGATTTAGGATTGTATTAGCTGAGTAAGGCCCGGAGAAGCTATAATTATAAATGAATTAAGTTATAAAACTGTCACAGAACCAACCAACAAATCCTAGCAGTCATAAACGACTTGGGGAATTTGCAATACTCTCCAAATTCATTGAAATCGTCGGAATCACGCAAATGGACCCAAGGGATATTACAATATCAATAACTAAGGAAACTTTTTCTTGTGAAAGTTAAGAAGGATTACTAAAGTATGAATCAGCAAAAATGCAATACTCAAACGATCATTTCAACCTCCCAATGACCTCCGCCATTGGGCTACGCGCCTAATGAACTCTGACAAAAAAAATATTTTTGGACCTGTTCTGTCTACATCTTTCGTCAATAGCTTCCACTAGGTCCCCGACATAACTAACCAACTATCTAATCAAGATGACTCATAACAAACTATATGGGAGTCTTGTATATAACAATGAGGCACGAAAACATTATTGTACTGGGATTACCATCACTAACTCATAAGGTAGGAAAAATCCATAGACAACCCTACTAATCTGCTCTGCGATCTCTTAATGCCCTAATTGAGCCTATAATCACCAAGTCCTCGGTACTAAACTCCAGAAGAAAAGCCTCCAATCTGCGTGGCTCCTCTGTCTACCATGTGCTATCTAAAGTCTAACCCACAAGTCTGACTCTCTTTATAGCACCTCAAATCAAATTAGAAGTCTGAGGTCGAATCACAAAACTCTTGATAGACCTATCAATCTGTGGCCTACAACATATATTGTGCAGAGCCTCTAATAGTAGTATTTGGGTACTAGAATGATAGTTGTTACTACAGGAGAACTTTACTAAAGCCAAATGCTGATCCTAGGTACCCTCGAAATCAAAAAACAATCCGGGAACATATCCTAGAGTATTTGAATGGTCCTATAAAAAATCAAGGACATATGATCATCATGGATCTTGAGGTATCTAAGTAACACACTCACACTGGATGTCATTCTGTGGATAAAAATAATTAGTACATATTGTCCTTAGTAAATCAATAAGTGAATTGGGTGCCACTGTGTGAAATAATAGAAACTATGACCTCACAAAAGCCAAAGGCCTATAAAGCATGAAGTTAGTAAGACCCTCTATACTTTTCCGCTTTGAACAAGTGTATGGAATATATTGTACAATAGGTCTCACAATAAATGTCCTGAGTAAAACATCAGTTCTGGAACTACAAAGACCCATGCCTATCTATAAAGTACCATCATAAATTAATGAGACCCTATAAGAGAGACCCCAAAACTATAAGATCCTCTATTCTAATCAACTAGAGACATCACGAAAGGAAACCAATACAAATTAGCTAACCAAGAATCTCAGGTACCATAAATGGCGGCGAACCTTGCGTGCTAAGCCAACCTTACTCTTGTCCTTGAAATTAAACCGCAGTGACTATCCAAACCCAAATCATTAAAATCAACCCATAAATATAGAATCAATTGGAACCAAATAGATAATACATATATAACTCAAGGAAATGATCATTTTAGGGTACTCTATCCTCCCACTCACACGTTTGACAATAACCTCAGTCCATAACCTTAAACTCTGCTGTCGTTAGCTCATATCAAAATGGTGTAAAGCCTAGTCATTGCGCTTAATAAAATCAAAATCCCTTAAATCATTGATCGCCATAATTCAAGAACAAGAATGAGTCCCAACTACTCATTTTTTTTCTAAATTTAAGCTCCCTAACACAAACCTGAAATTCTCCCGATTCTCATAAAAAGAACACAATTATGAAACTGAATCAAAACCTGTCATAAAACAGTCATTCGTCAAAACATAATAAATCATAATAGAAACCTACCCAGTAGCCACTCAAAAGGGTCAACCCTGCATGGTCACAGCAACTGAATAAGACTGGAAATGAATCATATGACTGGTGTACGAAATCCTTTGGGGTACTACAACCTCAATCCACCACTAAAGGAGAACTTTCATCTAATAGAACAAATATATGCTTTCAGATACAAAGACTAACCACAAGAAAGCACAACCGAGGGAATCCAAGAAATAGTAGCCAACCCCATTTAAACCATACATGGGCAAAGTATAAGGATAATTCTCTAGAAATTAATTAAAAATTAAACTCACAAAAAGAGGTAAAAAGTCATTTACTCATAGAAACTACTCACCCTGGTCCTCTAGAACTAACAATGGGAGTTATGGATAATGTGTGTTACAATCTAGAGATACCGAATAGCTCGCGGTTAGGCAAGATCACTATAGGATAATAGGATATGTGTCCATAAAAATGAAGAAACCAGAACCATGAATGCTACTAAGCACCCCTAAGGGACTAACTGTCTGACCTAAATATTAAATATATCTCAATCGGCAAAGTCCTAAGGACCCCTATAAACCTACTGAGATACACTGGTCACCTACTAAGGTATACTCATAGTATAACAATCGCAGATCTAGGAGGAACATGGTGACGTTCCCATTCCCATCTAAATAAAAGGACAGCCCCTGAATCACAAGACCATAGGATAACACAAACTAACAAACCTCCCTAGGCTAAAAGGCTAGATTTAGATCACCAATAGAAATCACAACCCAGGATCCACTAAAGAACCACATAACAGAGTCCCACAACATCCAAGATAACAGTGAGGTCTAAACCTAGTCCATGCTAGCACATCAACAAGAATAAGGTCACTCAAACTATCCAAAATAAAGAAAAATAAAAATAAGTTGGAGCCACGCCCAAGTCAGCATAAGCCAACTAGGTAGGGAGTAAAATAAATATATGTCATAATAGAGCTTGAAGGTAGCCCACGGCCATGAAACAAAGAAAAACTAACTGCTGGGATATATATCTTAACTAACACACCCACAACCAGGGCACTCCCTTACGGAATAACCAGTACTTCTATAGAAAAAGAAACTACAAGAACTATCACCTACTCCAACTAACAACTAATGCGAGGTTGCAATTGATGCAAACTGAATGGCCCTATGTCATGGGCACTCTCTAGAATAATTTCCTGGCTCTCCACACTCATAAAAACCATTTCATCTACCTCACCCGAAACCACTAATTGATCCCCTTAGTCCACCATAACATTAAATCCCAATATATGTGCCCCTAATGGGACAACCCCTCTGGCTGACATTTGCTGACGGTGGGGAGGCTTGAAATGATCTAAGGGGTTATCCTTGTTACTGCTGCAGAGTCCTACGTCTATCCTAACAATGCTGACATCTCCCAGAAGGTAGATAACTACTTGGTTTTCATTGACGGTGCTGACTACTCTGAATACCCTGCATCCCTCGGCCTATTGAGGTGGAGTTTGAATAGACTGACTGTCCTAACCCAAAAAAGTCTACTGCAAGAACCCCTGTCCTTTATATCAATTACTCAAAGACCAAATATCACTGGACACATCCTGAAAACTAAAAGGTAGGGCTGAATAAACTGGATCCAAAAATCTGGCACTCAACAAAGTCGTTGTGACAATAGGGCCCCAAGAAGGGGACAATCTATGTCCTTATGTCCAAACTCTCCATATATGAAGAAACCCTCGATGTTCCTCCTCTAAATGCCCCTAGATGGAGTACTATGAAACCCCACCTACTAAATGGCTCCTCGTTCACTAATCCCATAGGTCCGATGAAAGGCCCTATCCATGTATGAAAACTATCCATTGCTAATAATTGTTTTGTCACCAAAAAGAGTGGTAAGACATGTCCAATTAAGAAACCTGCACTCTACTATATATGGTAGGATAACTCACAGTAGCATACCTAACCTCATCATAGAACATGATTGCATAATCCCAAATAGTCAAAGACCCTTGATGACATCTAACGAATTCATCCCCTTATGATGTTTCCCTTAAAGAACCCTTTGGTACCTCTATCTGAATTATGGTGCGCTAAAGAGATAGAAAAATAGTAACTCTTATTGGATCCTGCATGGCTCTAAATCCTTTTATCTGGTGATATGATCTCATGATGCTTGATTCTGGTTCAGAAGCTCTGGGAAGGCATGAAGGAACCTCACTGGGACCCACCGAGGGCCTCTTCTTAGTCATTTACAAGGAGTAGAGCCGAATAAGGTGATAAGAAACCTAATGATCATACAACGTACATAAGAAATAAAAAGTGAGATTCTTTCCTAAAGAATGCCCTATAGCCTCCCGAGGATAGTATATAGACGTTTACATACAAATACTTGATCCTACATCCAAAGACACCGGTGAACCTAAAGCTTTGATACTACTATGCCATGACCCGAAAATCTAGTTGTGATGGTGTTTATATCTAACCTGTAGAAAATCCTAACTCTGACCCAGAGCAAGTAGCAATAGTCTAGCTCCAAGAACTCAAAAGAAAAGAAGAATGAGATGAAATAGAAGTAGAACATGAAAATACACAACCAAACATGAATCCCTAAAACCCGGTATCTTAGTGTAGAAAATCTATATACAAAAAGGTAGAAAATACAACCCACAATGAGGCAACTTCAAAACTAGCTATCCAGACACCAAATAGAAACACAAGGAAAACCGACAAACATGAAGGCCAACTACTCACCGTATCTCCTTAATAACACAAAGATAGTTCGTATGATTGTGTCCTAACTGATGACTCGTACTAATTCCTACATAAGGAAAAGATGTAGAAGAGTAGCATGAGTAACAAATATATCCCGTAGGCACATAGGCCAACCGAGCAAAAGTAAGTATAAGCAAGGTAAATGGAGATTAAAAGCAACTAGGGCACTCATACATAATGTAAAATAGGGAGGGAAACTACAGTAATAGCTAGTGAATGCAGTGAAGGGTCATTTATAAGTATGTATAGAATAAGCTAATATGTCTGAAGGAAAGCCACTAAAAAGGTATAACAAATAGACTCATGTCACTAAAAGATCATGACCAAACGTGAAACGTACCTGGATCTCAAAGGTTACCAACATAAGTAAGGACCAAATAGAGAAAGAATAACACATGCAATGTAACTATTGAATGTAATAGTAACTATGACAAGGAAAGTAAAAAAGACCCAATATTAGTAAACAATCCTAGCTAGCAACCATTATATAATCATTGAATTAACCCAATGATACCTCCTCCCTCCTCCCTCCTCCCACACGCGCGTAAGTCTTGAGGACTGCCACAAAGAGTGAAGTATGCAGTGCAAGGGGTGCTTAATAATAAATCGTGTACATACTGTCATGACCCATATTTGAATGATGAAGTCTACTACCCTCCTGTAGACAAGCCTAACCCTATAGCCTGGAGCTACAAACAATGGGCGATATAAACTTGAATCATCCAACATAGAAGAAAAAATAGATATATGTAAAAGCAGAAGCAGAAGAAATACATATACAACTTGAATAAAAAACCTAGTGTCAATGGCACATGGATGTTCTATACAGAGTATCCAAAGAACAATATATACAAATAAACTACTACAAAAGTGAAACTACACAAGGCCTTCTATAGAAAAAAAATATACCAGGCTGGAAATCAGGGAAACCACGGTCTGTTTGGATGGCAAAGCTCACTATAATCTCCACAACCAATTGTATCTACTCCGCATAATATCAGCGTTTATGATAACCCCTATTGGTATCTACACCACGAAAATGGTACAGAAGTGTAGTATGAGTACGAAAAGAGGTACCTAGAAGGCATCATAGGCTGACCGGGCTAAAATAAAGTATGAGTAAGAAGTGGTGAGGAAGTAAATTAAGTCAAAGTACTAACAGATAATCGAGAAAAATAAATTGCTGGAGTGAAATACTATCAGCATAGTGCAAGTATAGGTCTACTGGGAGCTAAAACATAGCAAACACATACGAGTAATAACACTATCCAAAAACTCAAAATCAAAGTAAAGGAACGTTGCTATTCTCATGCTATTCCAAAACCAAACTAACCATATGTATATATACACCACGAATAAAGGATTGAACAGTAAAGTACAGTTAAGTAAAGGATAGAATTCTTTAACACACAAAACCTACCTGGCACCCCAACCCCCTGGTAAGTACAACAGTACAAGAAAACCCACCATGACTCCTCTCTTGATCCCGGTGAGCACAAACAATACAAAAGTGATACACGAGGGTGCAGGAAAGTAATCATAATAAAGTTCTATAGTACCACGAGACTCCCTCTATGTGTTAAATCTTGAGGACTTACGCCCCTACTTGTACCTATCTCGGTGTCCACACCCTGTAAGACCGTACTGTTGCGTTCAAATGCATATGCAAGTGTACACAATCGTACAGGTAATATAGTGTCTCTTGTGAGCTGAATATCAAACCCACAAGGACTTGATATTATCTGTTTAACTGGATTAAAGTAATTCTAATTATTTATTTAAGCTGAAAGTTTGCATATATATCTTTAGGAACATAATTAAACTAAGAATAATAAAATTAACTAATAATAAATTAATCTAGAAAAGACTATATTTTTACTCAATCAATGAATGAAACGAACTAGAATTATGGGTCTACTAGCAATTATATATTATTAAATTAATTGATTAATTTTCATTATAAAAATGTAGGTTCCAGGATTTAATCTATGAGCAGGGAACAATTATCCAGTAATCACTATCTATAAAAATCCCACGACTACTTCGATTGACTTGTGTTGTGTTGATTTAGTTTAGATGCATTATAGTTATCTTCCTATAATGAACCAAGAGAGGAAAACTAAGTACAAGATCTCAACCCAAAAAAACCCTAGTTTTAGAGCTTCTCTCTCAAGACGACTTCACCCTATTTTTTGCCATTGTTTCAGCCCTTTCATGGCCTCTTAGGCCACTAGAAAACCTCCTCATGAGGTTTTCCAGCCCCCCACAACCCTAGACTTCTCGAAAATACTTCAACCAAACACCCAAAACCCATAAAAACAGCCTTCACTACCCATCCCTATTAAACCTATTGTTTTCCAGCATGGTGAACCCACTGTGCAGTGGAGTATAGAGGAAACTGAATGTATGATTATGCATGAAAATCTCGAGTATGTAGTGGTTGGGAAGTTCTCATATAGTTGTCCTTCTATTCAAGAACTAAGGAGAATGATTCCCATGCAGTGTGAACTAAAGGGAGAATGCAATATTGGATTACTATGTAATAGATATATCTTGATAAGATGTACATTATTTGAGGATTACATTCGTTTGTTGTCTAAACTAGTGTATTACATCAAGGAAAAGAACATCTATCATCAGATGAGGCATCTCAAGTGGGATCCTTGTTTTAATAAGGAGGAAGAAACAACAACTGCACTGTCTTGGATTTCTTTTCCTACATTGCCACCCCAATTATTTATGAAGGAAGCACTATTTTCTTTGGCTTCTACTGTAGGGAAGCCACTATAGGTTGATCTTGTAACTAGAAATAAAAAAAGACCTAGTTGTGCTAGAGTTAAGGTTGAAGTAGACTTATTGGCTGAGCATCTTAAGAGAGTACAAATTCAGTGTTTTAACAAAGTTACTGGAGAAACCAGGAGCATATGGATCAACATTAGGTATGATTATATGCCCAAGTATTGTAAACACTGTTGTTTACAAGGTCATGATGAATTAGGGTGTAGAATAATACATCCTAAATTGTCAAGGGAAGTACAAGAAAGTAGAGTCCAAGAAGGAGAAGAGGGTGGAGTTTATGGGAAGAACAAGAAGTCGACCAATCCCCCTATTAAAATACTAACTAGTGGACAAGTGGTTGGAAACCCTAATCCTAGTCCCATTTGGATTGTGAAAAGTGGAAGAAATAAGGGCCATATTAATATACAATACAAAGAGGAGCAGGAGAAGAAGATGTTATTGGCAAGGAACTGGCAATTGTGCAGCATGAAGGGACAGTTACAGTTCGAACAAATAACAAGTTTGGAGCATTGGAGGAGGATAATGATGAGGATGTGCAGTTGACTGAATGTAGCAAACACATAGTGCAGATGAAACAAGGAAAAAGTCCAAGACTGCTGAACCTGAGATGTTGATGCCATCCAAACAGAAAGGGAAGGAAGGAAAAGAAGATCAAACTATGAAAATTGCTACTAAGGACTGGGTAGAATCAACATTCAAACCAGTTGTAGAGATGGTGCAAACCAACAGATCCTGCCAGGACATTCCTTCTCAAAACATTGATATAATAGCATCTAGGGAGAATGATACTACTGACACTTGGATGGACCAAGTGGAGGAAGCAGCGAAGGAAGATCAAATTGACAACATCATATGTCCAGAATACATACAGGAAGAAACACAGGCTGAGATGGTGATCATGAATAATCAGTCAAGCAGCCAAGAGGAGGAAATTCCTAAGTCTACTCCTGGTGATAAGAAACAATCAATGGGTAAGGGGAAGAACACTGGAAATACTGAAAAGAAGCAGAAGGCTGATAAACAACAGGTAGGAACCTTGATGAATAAAAAAACAGATGTGAGCACTGATTTCACACCAACACAAAGCCAAAAAGCTTATGTTCAGCTACATGGATCACTCATCAACAGAAGACTAATTGCAGTGACAGACTTGCAATAATACAAAGAGATGCACTTAAGCCAATTGGTGCTGGACCAACTGTAAAAGTAAAGGAGGATGAAAAAGGCAGTACAACCATTGATAGAGATGAGGAATCTACAGCACAAAACTTTCAGAATGTAGCTAGAGAAAGAGATCTTTCCCCTAGATAGATTGTGAAAGGAAAATCAAATGGCAAACACAAAAGAAACCAAAGAGAAGGCAGTCTACCTGTTACAGGCAGACAAACAAGGAGCACTGTATCTAAATCCAATATATAGATATGTCTAATGCTATTATTTGGAATATTAGATCAATCAACACAAAAAAGGCTTTTAAGAGGCTTTTATCACTTCATAGGAAACACAACTTCTATCTCATTGGGCTGCTGGAGCCATTTCAACAAGCACATAAAATAGACAAATATAGGAGATGCCTTGATATCCCTACAGCTTTGTCAAACACCAATGGGAAAATATGGGCTTTTGTGGATAAAAACCATGAAGTTACAGTCCTTATGGATACGGATCAACAACTTACTTTTATGTTAATAAATAAAGAAACTGGCAAGCAGATGATCACCACCCTTGTGTATGCAAAGTGTGATTCAATTGAGAGGGTTGCACTGTGGGATTCACTTTACTTTCTGGGAAGAGACATGATGGACCCTTGGATGGTTTCAGGTGATTTTAATGTGGTAATAGATAAGGAGGAAAAATATGGGGGATTGCCAGTGTCCTTAAATGAGGTAGAAGATTTCATACATTGTATCTAAACCTGTAACTTAACTGACTTGGGATTCAAAGAAAGAATTTACACATGGTGGAATGGAAGAGTGGATGATGCCTGCATTTTTAAGAGACTGGACAAATGTTTAGGGAACTTTGAATTTCAACAGTTGTTCCCAGGATTAGAGGTTACTCATCTGACTAGATTTGGATCAGATCACTCCCCTTTGTTGCTGGAATGTAAAGTTGATAGTCCAAATGTCAAGAAATCCTTCAAATTTCTTAACTTCTGGACTGCACATAAGAAATTTCTGGAAGTAATAAGACAAAACTGGAGTTCAGATACAGTTGCAAGTCCATACATAAACTTCAACCTTAAATTAAAGAAGCTGAAGAGAGTATTATCAACCTGGAGCAAGACAACACATGGGGACATATTTCAGAAAATTGCAAGTTTGGAGGATGTTATAAAGACTATGGAAGAAAGACTTGAACTTGACCCTTCACAAGAGAACAGACAAAGACTGTCAAAAGCACAGGCAGATTTAATGAGGGTAATACAGATAGAAGAAGAATTCTAGAAGCAACAAGCAGGTATGAGCTGGTTCAAAGATGGGGAAAAGAACTCAAAATTCTTCCTTGCACAGGTTAATGGTAGAAGAAGGAGACTACATCTGAAGAGGATACAACAAGAGGGACAATGGTTAGAAGAGACACAAGATATTGTAGATGTAGTTGTTACCTACTTTCAGCAACAATTCATTGAAGAAACTGTTCCAGATGACTTTGGGATCCTAAATCATATCCCTACTATGATCACCATGGAACAAAATACACAGCTAAATGCATGGCTAACAGAAGAAGAAGTTAAAAATGCAGTTTTTTGGGCTAAATGGTGATAGTGCAGGAGGGCCAGATGGGTTCACATGCAAGTTCTTTCAACATTGCTGGGATATTATTGGAGAGGATGTTTATGCTATGGTTGGTGAATTCTTTGGAGGCAGACGACTGCCCAGATTTATCACACACACAAACCTGGCATTGATACCAAAGAAAAAGGATGTGGTTACCTTTTTAGATATGAGGCCCATCAATCTGAGAAACTTTGTTAATAAGATTTTCTCAAGAGTTATCCATGACAGATTAGTAGGGATATTACCTTCATTAATATCCTCTAATCAAGCAGGCTTTGTGAAAGGAAGGAGCATTATAGAGAATGT
>JBDJHY010603798.1:0-24182 GCA_039654485.1 Withania somnifera | reverse complement strand
ATCGCATATTGCTCCTGTAGAGTGTGTTGGGATAAAGGATAGCCTTACATATAAAGAAGTTTCGGTAGAAATTTTAGATCACCAGGTTCGTAGGTTGAGGATGAATGAGCTTGCCTCCTTTAAAGTGTTGTAGAGGAATCAATATGTTGAGAAAGCTACTTCGGAGGCTAAAGAAGCCATGAAGTCTAAGTATCTACACCTCTTCACCCATATACACGACGATTTCCAAGGTAATAAGTATCGTTTATAAAAATCGATGAAAATGTATGTCCATAAGGTTCAATGTTTTATGGACTCATGTTCATGTTTGTGCCAAGTATGTCTAAGTATAGTTTTATCCCGTATCATGCATCACTCTAGCCTATGTTTAAAGAGAAGAAATTGATAGGTTAGATGAAAAAAATTCTACTCATATTCCTATCCTAGCATTAGCTATTATTTGAGGATTGATGAATCCAAGGGAGAGATATTGTAACGCCCCAAAATCTTGAGCTAGGATTTCCTTCCAAAGCATATACGTAATGGGAATTGCATCATAGTAAATGAGGATTTTTACCTATCCTCGTAGTTTTTCCTGGTTAATAAGACCCTAATTAAGTATTTGGGATATATTCGTGGTACAAAATGTGTTTAAAATACATGCAAACAATGATCAAAAGAAAAATTTAGCCAGGGAGTGAGAAGTGCAGCATGCGTGCCATAGGTAGCACGACACGCTACATGCACGCAGGATCACTTCCTTAATAACTCCATGGGCTGTGCAATGCACTGCAATACCCAGGTCCAGAATTATTTTTTTAATATTTATTTAAAGAGGGTACGTGGGTAGTTTCCTAACCTAAGTAATCCCTATATTACATCGTTTTGACTCTTAATAGGTGATTTTAGTAGGGAAGAAACCCCATATTCCCTCATTTCAAAAAGTGTAAGAATTCTCTTAAAGGCTAAGTAAGATCTCCTCATCCCCAAAGTCAAGATTTCAAGGGTTTCACCCAAGTTCTCCATGTGCACCTTCGACAACAGGTATGTAGGACTTCAATGAGAACCTCCTTCTGTTCTCATATCTAAAAATCTATGTATTTTTAATGAATTCAACTAAGTTAGGGTTCAAAGACCCAAGTTCCAAGTCAAAGTTATTATGCGGGATCTATTTCAACTTCTGAATGTATTTTCCATGTTTATGGTATTTTACAAGGTTTTATGCATCTTATCCCTTGTTAAGGTTGTTCTTGTTCAAATAGTAACTTCAAGGATTTTGTGCATATGATTATTGTAACTTAGAATTTCTATTCATGGTTTGAAGTTCTTATGTTTCATGAACATGAAGTATCCAAATATGATATTTAAGCACAAAAGTTTATTCTTCTCATAGTATGATTATGTTACGAAACCCTTATCTCTTAATAGTTTTATGGTTTCAATACATGTAAAAGGACATACTATGTCACTATGATTTAAAGAGTTAAGTTTCATGAAAGGATATGGGAAAGATGTGCCAAATTCAAGTTTTAACGGAGCTATGTTTATGAATATGTTTTGGGAGGATTATTGAGCACAAAGTTCCATAACTATGTTTCCACCATAGGTAGAATGCCTGGAATCACCGAGGTATAATGAAAGGATCCTAATGAATGTTTGGTGTTAACTTTGGCTGGTTGTCACTCTTTTTCATTGGTTTAGGGGAAGCACACCGAACTTCATGTAGCACACCGAACTCTACCTAAAGAAGTCAAGTTATATTATTGTTTTGTATGATATGAGTTTGAAATTTGTAGACTCATAGGATTTTAGAGTTACTCATTCCGAAAGATTTCCTTTATTCTTGCATTATGTTTTACCATGATTTTTATAGTATAAATCCTTACAAAAGAATGACTTTATCATTATTTGGATTTAAGCATGATTTCATCCTTATTTTATTGCATTCCTACATACTCAGTACCTTCATATACCGACTGCATACTTCAATTGACCACATTTTTCAAGTAATGTAGATGCAGGTGATCTTTCATGATTCGAGGCTAAAGAGTTTCCAGTCACACTATTAGTAGTGGTGAATCTTCCTCATTTTGGGGGCTCTAATAGTATTAGTTCTTTCTGTATTTTATCTCAGTTTTGGGGTCAATGGGGGGCCTTGTCCCAGCATCGATGGTTCTTATGTTAAAGGAGTTTTGTACAAAAATGTAGTATAACTATGTTAATCCTTTGGGCCCACACTTTATGCTTCCTCAAAAATTTATTATCTCAAGCTGGATGAAGTACTTATTTGGATATAAATTTGTTTTTCAAGTCTAAGAAGAGCTTACATCTGCATTTCAAGGGTTGGATTAGGGTCTTATGGGGTTCTAAGTAACCAATCCCGCCCAAGGGGTAGTATTGGGGTGTGGCAGAAATAACCTTAATGATAGGGCCTCTTTCTCTCTCTAACTCTCCGTTTACTGGAAAGATCCTTCCTAGAATGGGCATGATCAATGATTATATGAAAAGATGACCCATTAATAAGAAATACCTCATCTATCCTACAAATATCTAGGCCCAAACCATGACCAAAACAATGAACATCTCCATCTCAGAACGAATGTAGCTAGCACCATAGGCAGATAGTCGATGGAACTCCAGCTCATACTCAGAAACCGACAAAGATCTCTACTCCAACCTCAAAATCTCATTCCTCATACGGACCTACTCGGTATGAGGGATATATCTACCCAAAAATACATCTCAAAATAAATTCCAAGTCATCGAAGTAGGATCTGCTAGCCTGGTAGAACAAAAAGATCTTCACCATTGCTTGGGGAGACCACCCATCTGGTATATAGTGAAATCAAATCCATGCGTCTCAAGAAAATCGAGGTTATGCAACCCCTACTAACATATGTTAATAAGCTCTCTCGGGTCCTTAGAAAGAAAACTAGATAATCTCAGGGGAACCAACTTCAAAACTGTGCCCAAACGCCTTCTAATCGGAATCAGACATGGGTGGGTGAGTAGGCACAAGAAGAATCACAGATGGAGTAAGTGTAGAAACATGAATTGTAGGAGCTAAAGGTGGGAGAATCGGTGTTTGAGAAACTTGAACTGGATAAGTTGATACTGGTAGTGGAACACCTAAAACATACATACTCAGTGCCAGTGCCACACTAAAACCATAAGAACGAGGTATCAGTGGCACCCCTCGACTTATTGTAGTTGGGGATGAAGCACCCCACCAGTCATCTGACCCCATATACCCAATAAATGCATCAACAAGCCACTTATCTCAAGCACTATGGATGGAACTGACGAAGGCATAGGAGATAACAATATAGATTATGCGCCTCCGGTGGCACCGAAACTAATTAAGGATCAAGATCAATGGCTATGGCTCTGACTGGTGAAGCAACTCTAGATGGAGTCACTACACTAGCACTCGCTCGACCTTAGCCCTTGCCCTTGACAGGCACGCGAACTGATGATGCAACAGGTGGATCCCCTGCTGCTCTAGTCGATGATCTCATGTGTTCCATCTACAGAAGAACAAAATAGAAAAAGTTGAAAATTTAGGAGACCAACTAAGATACACACTCAATATATAAGTGAAAGAAAAGGAATTCCTAAAGATCTCACTAAAGCATCTCAAAGATAAGACATAAATGTACCTGTGCTTGATCCGCAAGACTCTAATAAAAATGGGCTAATGTATAAAGGATATCGCTGAACGAAGCGCTCTGCTACTAATTCTTCATGACTTGATTTCTCAGGTCATTGAGGCACCTACATCCCTCCATAGGAGAACCATCCAAACCAAAAGTAAAGCATGAATCATAAAGTAAATATGGAAGATAAGATAAATAAGGAACAGGGAGAAGATGAAGTCCATAGTAAGTCAATAAAACCCAAAACCATCTATTCGAATACATGAGCCACTAAAATAAGAAAACAATGTATGAAATTAGAAATACAATATCTATCTCTGTAAAATAAAAGAAATAGAAGATAAGGAAGATAAAAGAGCAACTATGAACTCCAGGGAGCGATCCTCTACCTCAACAAAAGAAATTAGGGCTGGATCAGGAGTCAACACTGACCACATGTACTAGGATCCACACCAAAAAGATATAAAACTGTAGTATGAGTACCAAAAATAGTGGGTACCTTGTAGGCTATACCGATAAGGAATATATATAAATAATAGAAATAAATAAAAAGATAAGGGAAATGGTCACAAAAGTCAAAACAAGAATCACAGACATAGAAAGATAGCTAAAGGGATATGATAAGTAATAAATCCAACATACAAGCTACGACAAGGAAGATTCAGGCAAGCAAGTGAAAGAACATACCTGAATCCATGCTCAAATAATAAGACCATACAACAAATAAATAATAGAAGTGTCGGTGTACTAATTACCTCAAATAAGGAAGTCTGAAGAAGGCTAACTACAACAAGTATAACTAAAGGGAGACATGATATGATACCATGCAATAAGCCTAGCTAAAATATCACTTTCAATCCCAACAGTAGAACTTACCAAAGATCCCTAAAGATATAATTTACCAATAACGGTATACCTCAACAAAATAAGTAACTAAGTAAGTAAACACACCGGTATAAATGGAAACCCTCAAGCACCCAATCCTACCAGAGAGTACAAACAACAAATTGTACAGACAAATAAGGTACGCATGATGATATGGAATGATGGTAAAGTAAACCCATCTCCTCCTACTCCGACTCGTAAGTTAGTCAAGTAGGACCTCACGGAAGGACGCAATCCGTATACCTGTACTCCCTATTATACTCCCTCCTCCAGCCATACGCAAGCCCAAATTCGCAGGTTCCATGGGATGCTGCAACTCGTGCACAACTAACTCATAAGGTAAATAGTACTCAAATAACATAAATATAAACTACACTTAGGTGATATAACTGGTCTCAGATAAACATAAATTGTATTTGAATCTCTAACTTGTATATATCAGAATCAAGGACAATCTCCGAGTCTATACACAACTGAGACAATGTACGAATTAAATTCAACATCTAGATCATGGCCACATCTACGACTAGTAACACTTAACACAACAATAAACTCTCTTTACTTAGCCATTTTTATCAGCAACTGGTTAAACCTCTCAAAAGTACTCATTTTAGGCTTATAATACTAAGACAAGCCCATAAGGACATCCAAGGCTTCAAAGTTAGTGATATTAGGCTCTTGGCCAAAAATAAGGGAAACTGGTGCATAAAAACCAATTTCATGATGATATGCTCATACACAATGATATCATAACAAGTCATGTCGGCCTTTCCAAGGCATAAATCTACATCAAGCATAACCAACTGTGTCGAATATCCTGGAGTCATGGACATTTTCCATAAAATCCACCATCTATGTTCTAGAGTCATAACAAGATCACTAAGGGCCGCAAGGTAGATATAATTTTGAAACAACACTAAAATAGATCCAAAGATCGGAACAAAGAAGAGGACGAGGGTCAAGGTGCCAAACTAGAAATCCCAAATCAAGTGTGTCTATTTTATCACAATTACTCCCCATATGGGTCCAGTCTAAGATCGTAAGTATAGCCTACCTGTCCTCTAAAGAAGCGACCGTAAATACAACATAGAAGATATCCCAGATTGATCCAAATAATCCAAATGCCTGCAAAATAACTCCCATGATTGTGCATCTATCAAAATATTAATCTAGAAGTTAAAAGGAATCCGACGACACCCATAAAGCGATGAAACTAGACTGCATCAAATTACGGGTCAAGATATGCCTATGAGCCCACGAGCCCGAAAGCATGAACAGAGGGTATCAAAAAATTTCCCATGAAGTAAGGAATCAATACTCGAACTTTGAATCAAAGATAAGCAAGAAAGGGCCCATAAAAATCAAATAAAATAAAGAAATACACATGGGAATTTTGGAGATTTTTTTGTGAAACTTTAGAAAATAAATATGGCAACTTACGAATAATCAATGGGGAAGTGAATTATGCATAGACCCAAGAAATTTAATGGAGGTTTGAAGTGTTTGAAGGTGAAACAATGAAGAATCAAGGCTGAAATTTGAATTTTTTTAGCTATGTATAGTTACTGGGACGGAGTGCTACGCGATCGCATTACTATGGCGTACGATCGCGATATGGGGGAAAGGAGTACATCACAATTATGGAAATGATCTTGTGCAGAAGATTATGCTATCATAAAAGGGACTTAGGAGGTGCATTTCTGTATAGGGGAGGCTTCCGTGATCGCAAAGAATGATTCACTAGACACCAGATACAACAAAAACTAGCAAAACTTTAAAATAAGGTTTGAAATGCATTCAATGTACAATGAACACAAAACAAATAAGATAACAATATGAAAACAACGTTCCTGACTCAATGGATCAGACAAAATTTTGATCCGAGGTCATTTTAATGAAATATTGACCAAAGTCGACACTTCACTCAAATAATAAAATTTCCAAACAAGTACTCAAGATGTGTTTGGTTGGTCCGAAAGATGAATGAAAAACTCACCTAACCCAAACTCAATATTTGGGAGCTGATAGAGCAATCAAATTTTTTATCCAGGGCTTCGGTCACAGAATGACCACTCAAGCTGCAAAGTGGCAACATAAAGCACATAAAACACACCAAAATCGTACAAACTAAAACCTAAAGCATACAAACTCAAACCAACAACCCATCTAGAATAAAATCCACGTTTTGGAGCTAACGAAACTATAGGAATTTTATTTCAAGATTTTTTACAGAGGATGTTGACTGAAGTCAACAATTTCAATACTAAAGGCTCTAAAACAGGGAACCGGACATAGCAACTAATGGAATGACCTGAGAACCTAACTACCAGTCCCAACAAGTCTCAAATGATTTAGGGCCGCTACAGAAGATCTATTAATGTAAGAAAATACAAAATGATGGTAAGGGTCATTACGACATCCAATACTAATAGAAATTTCATCCCTAAAAGTAACAAATAGGGAATACTAAAGGGTCGAAAAGATGCAGATACTATGATATCAACTCACTCTCAACCTCCCAAGTGTCCTCCTCTATATGATGGTCTTCCCACTAAACTTTAACCATCAGAATCTTGCTTAGATCTTAAATTCCTTATATCTCTAGCCAGAGCCAACACTGATTCCTCAACAATAGAGAGACCATCACCAATTTGAATCGATTCATACTGAAGCACGTACGACTCATCAGGAATGTATCTCCTCAAATAGAAACATGAAACACCGGATGCACAAAAGAAAACATTGGAGGTAAAGCAAGCTTATACATAACACTACCAATCCAATCAATAATCTCAAAAAGGCCACTATAGAGGGGAGGTAGATTGCCCTTTCTTCTGAACCTCATCACGCCCTTCATGGGTGGTACTCTAAAAAAGACTGTTTCACCTACATTGAATTCCAACACATGTCGTTGAAGAATTGAGTAACTATTCTAACTACTTTAGGAAGCCCAAAGCCTATCATGAACCAACAGAACCATATCCAAGGCATCCCTAAGTAGATCAGTAGTCTTAAGTATGGACTCAAAACCATCAAACCAACTAATGGGAGAACGACATTGACTACCATATATAGACTCAAATAGAGCCATATCAATGCTAAATTGGTAGCTATCATTGTACAAAAATTTTACCAAGGCTAAATAATAATCCCACAAACCACCAAAGTCAACAACACATGCCCTCAACATGTCCTCTAGGACCTGAATGGTCCTCTCAAATTAACCATCTGTCTGAGGATGAAATTCTGTGCTCAAATGGACCTTAGTTCCATACCACACTGAACCGCCTTCCAAAACTAAGAAGTGAACTGAATTCCCCATTTGAAATGATAGAAACCAGTATGCCATAATATAAAACCAACTACTGAAGATAAAGAGAGGCTAACTTCTCTATGCTATAATCGGTATGAACCAGAATGATGTGTGAGCACTAAGTCAACCTGTCAAGAATAAGCCAAATCAAATTATGTCTTTTGGAGTCCAAGGCGACCCAGAAATAAAGTCCATGGTAATTCTCTCCCACTTTTATGCAGGAATGGAAAGTCACTGCATCGACCTAACAGTTTATTATGCTCAAACTTAACATGCCGATAGTTCAAGCATTGAGACACAAAATGTTTTATGTCCCTCTTCATACTGCTCCATGAATAGATCTATCTCAAATCTCGGTACATCTTTGTCACACCAGGGTGGATAGAATAACAAAAAATGTGGGCCTCTAAGGAATCAGCTGAATCAAATCATAAACTATAGGAACACAAACACAGCCCTCGAATCTCAAAATACAATCGAAACCCAAGGTACAACTTTAGGGCTCACCCCTAGAAAAATTATCATAAATATTGGCTATGTTCGAATCCTCAAGCTGATGCTAACGAATCCGATCTATCAATGATGAACGAGCCTCAATAAAAGCAACAATACACCTAGAATTAGAAGTCTCACATAGAATGAATCAATTAGCTAAGAATTGAACATCCAAAGCTAACGGCTGCTCAAAAACTGATAACAAAGCCAAACTACCCATCTCACTGTCTTTAGGCTCAAGGCATCCTCTACCCCATTTTTCTTACTCGGATGATAAAATATAAAAATGTCGTAGTTCTTCTGTGACTTAATCTATCTATGCTAGCAAGCATTAAGCTTCTTCTGACTCAGAATGTATTGAAAACTATAATGGTACTCCATAAATATAATGGAGTCAAATCTTGAGCGCAAAGACTACTACCTAAATCTCTAAGTCATGAGTGGGGTAATTTGCTCATGAGTCTTCAACTATCTAAAATCATAAGCAATCACACGGCTGTGATGTATTAGAACACAACCCAAACCAATACTAGAATCATCATAATAAACCGCAGAACTTTGACCCTCAACCGGCAAAGTCAAAATAGGAGCAAAAGTTAGAATAGTCTTAAGCCTCTCAAAGCAAGCCTCACATTCATCTAACCACTGTAAAGGAACATCCTTTCTAGTAAATCTAATCAATTACGCTGTGATGGAATAAAAAACCTCAAAAAATAGATGATAATTAGTAGCAAGTACAACAAAAATGCCAACCTCTGTAGGAGTAGTCGGCTAGGTTAATCGCAGACAAATGCTATATTAGTTTGATCCACACTATCACCCTCTTTTGATAACTTGTAAAAGAAATGAAACCGACTCCAACCAAAACTCACACTTTGAGAACTTGACATAAAGCTGACGATCTCTCAAAGTGTAAAGCAGAATCCTCAAATAGCGCTCATGATCCACCGCACTCCACGAATACATCAAGATGTCATCGATAAACACAATGACAAAAGAGTGAATATATGATCTAAACACATGATTTATAAAATCCATGAAAGTTGCAGCTGCATTAGTCAAACTAAATACACCACAAAGAACTCATAATGACCATACTAAGTCCTAAAAGAGAGTCTCAAGATATCCTCGATCCAAATCCTCAACCGGTGATAACCTGAACTCAAATCAATCTTAGAGAAAATGGATAAACCCTAAAGTTGATCTAACGGATCTTCAATATGAGGCATAGGATACTTATTGTTCACGGTCACATAATTAAGTTGTCTGTAATCACTACACATACACATAGATCATCTTTCTGTGTTTTAAACAAGACAGGAGCACCCCACAGTGATATGCTAGACCAAATAAATTCTTTATATAACAAATCCTGAAGTGGAGTCTTGAGCTCTCATAGGTCAGAAGGTTCCATACCATAAGGAGCAATAGAAATAGGCCTGATGCCCTGCTTAAACTCGATTCTAAAGTCAAGATCTCTTTTAGGTGGTAGGCAAGGTAGGTAGGTGGGAAACACATCAAGATAATCAGAAATAACAGCTACAGATTCAAGAGTATCATATCAATACTAACATTCTAACATATATAATATGTGCTAAAATACCATGAGAAACATGGATACTAGCCTGAATGCAGTAAATAATCCTTGTCGGTGCTCAACTAACCAAACACTGCCACATGACTGGGGTATACCAAGTGTAGCTAAGGTCAACAATCCATGAAATATTTGTGAGGGGATAACCAGTCCATTCCTAGAATCACATCCAAAAGTCAACTATATCCAATAAAATCAAATCATCCTAATCACAGAACAAGATCTCAATACATAATCCACCACTAAAAATCACCTACTTGGGTGGAAATAGATAACGACACAAGAAATTTCTCACTAACCATACTCAAATACGGAGCATAATAAGATAATACATAGGATCAAATAAAGACAAAACTGGATAATAACACACAAAAATAATACCTATCATAACACCATCAGAGGCCTTAACCTCGAGTCTACCTAGGACTATATAGAAATACAAGCGACCACTATCACGTGTCCCATAAGAATGAGTAGGGAAAGAAGAATCAGAATGACCTCCATTTCCTGAAGATCAACTACCAAAATCCTACATAGATGACTAAATAGGGTGACTACACTCCTCCTGCTGTTGTGGCTGAGAAGGGGTCCCACCCTAAGATCCAGAACCTCGACCACCAAAATGACCCTAATGATGAAGCATCTTCCCCTTTCTAGCTCTCTTCTATAGGTAAAATCCTTCATAGAACGAGCATTCTTAAGGATAGTCTAAAAGATGACCAAGTAATAAGAAATACATCAGCCATCTAATGAATATCAAGGTCCAAACCATGAACCAAACAACAGATCCTCTCTGTCTTAGAAGGAATTTAGCTAACATCATAGGCAGATAGTAGATGGCACTATGCCTTACATTCATAAACCGACAAAGATCTCTTCTTTAGCCTAAAATAATCATCCCTCATATGGTCTGCTCGCTCTGAGGGATATATCTACAAAATAAAATCCAAGTCATAGGAGTAGGATATTCTGAACTAGTAGAACAAAACTGTCTCCACCATTGCTTAGTAAGACTGCCTATCTGGTATAGAATGAATCAACTCCATGAGTATCAAGAAAACCAAGGTTATGCAACAACTCCTAATATTTGTCAATAAAATCTCTTGGGTCCTTACTCGACAAACCAGAAAGTCTCAAGGGAACCAACCTGAAAAAGCGACCCAATGCCTTCTGATCTTAAACATACATAGGTGGGTGAGAAGGAACGTGAGGAATCATTGATTAAGTAATTATAGAAACATGAACTATAGGAGATGATGGCGAGTGAATCGGTGCTGGAGGAACTTGAACTGGATAAGATGATACTGATAGTGGAACACCCAAACTATACACACTCGATACCCGTGGCACACCAAAACCATAAGAACTAGGTACCGGTTGCATCCTTGGACTAAAAGTAGCTACGACTGATGAAGGTACCCCACCGATCGACTGACTTAACATACCAAAGAAGTACATAAACAAGCCTCTCATCTTAGACAATATGTATGGAACTAACAAAGGCATAAGAGAGAAAGAAATAGATCCATGTGCCTCTAGTGGCTACGAATTCGATGTAGGCTCAGGCTCAATGGCTGTAGCTTTGAAAGGTAAAGTAGCTCAAGATGGAGTCACTATACTAGCACTCGCCCGACTTTGTTAATTGTCCATGGGGGGAGCTTTGACTGAAGGTGCAATAGGTGCATCCCCTACTGCTGCAGCCGACGATCACGTGTGTAGTGAAATAGCAAAAAATGAGAATTCAGGAGACCCACTACTACACGCTTAATATAGAAGTGAAATAAAAAGAATTCCTAAAGATATCAATTTAGCCTCTCAAAGATAAGACACAGACGTATCTATGCCTGATCCGCGAGACTCTTCTAGAAATTGGCTCATGTATACAGGATGTCACTAATTAAAGGCTCTGATTCTAATTTTTTATGATCTGATTTCTCAGGTCATAGAGGCACCTGCATCCTACCTTAGGAGAACCATCCAAACAACAAGTGAAGCATGAATAATAAATTAAATATGGAAGATAAGATAAATAAGGAATAGAGATAAGAAGAAATCTATAATTAGTTAATAAAACCCTAAAAACGGATATCTAAAGACATAAGCAACTAAAATAAAAGTACAATGACTGAAATTAGAAATACAATTTCTATCTTGGTACTATAACAGAAGTAGATGATAAAAAAGATTACAAAAAAAGCAGCTCCAAATGCCAGGAGTGGTCCTCTACCTCAACAACAGAAATCAGGGCTAGATAAGAGTCAAGACTGACCACTCGTACTAGGATCTGCACCAAAAAGATGCAAAAGTATAGTATGAGTACAAAAAACAATGGGTACCCAATAGACTACACTGACTGGGAATATATAGGAAATAATAGAAATAAATAAAAAAGACAAGGCAAATAGGTCCCAAAAGTTAAAAAAAAACAAAGAATCACAGACATAGATAGCTGGCTAACAAGATAAGACAAGTAATATATCCTAGATACTAGCTATTACAAGGAAGATTCAGGCAAACAAGTTAAAGAACGTACATGAGTCCATGCACAACTAAAAAGAGATACAATAAATAAAACTTAGAAGTGGCGGTGTATTTGTAGCCTCAAATAAGGATTTGTAAAGAAGGCTAACTACAAGTATAATGATATAGAGTCATGATAGGACACATGAAATTAGCCCATCCAAATATCACTTACAACGCCAACAATAGAACCTACCAAGGATCCTGAAGATCTAATCAACCAATAATGGTATATCTCAATAAAATAAGTAAATAAGTGAATAAACCCACAAATATGAATGCAAACCCTCCATCACCCTATCCTATTGGAGAGTACAAACAACAAACAACACAAAAAAAACAAAGTATGCATAATGAGATGAAATGATGGTAAAGTAAACTCATGCTCTTCTATTTAGACCCGTAAGTCATTCAAGTAGGACCTCATGGAAAGGCACAACTCGTATACCTTTACTCACCAATATACCCTTTTTCTGGAGGCCTGTAAGATAGATCGATAGGGTCTATAAGAGGTGCACAAATAACTCTCAAGGTAAACATTACTCACATAACATAGATATAAACAATGCTCAGGTAATATAACTTCTCTCAGATAAATTAAACTATATTCAGATATCTAACTGGTCTATATCTGAAATAAGGTCATTGACCGAGCCTAGATCCAATTGAGACCTTGTACAAAATAACATCAACATCTAGTTCACGGATGCAACTAAGGCTAGTAACACTCAACATAGGGAAAAACTCTCTTTATTTAGCCATATTTATCATCAACTAGTTAAACATATCAAAAGTACTTATTTTAGGTTATAATACTAAAGACAGGCTCATAAGGCCATGCAAGGTTTCAAAATAAGTGATATAAGGCTCATGGCCAAAAACAGGGGAAACCCATGCACCAAAACCAATTTTATGATTATATGCTCATACACAATGATATCACAGCAAGTTATGTTGGCCATACTAAGGAACGAATCTACAAAAAGCATAACCAACCATGCCGAATATCTGGGACTCGTGGATATTTTCCATAAAACCCACTATCTTTGTTCCAGATTCATGGAAACGCCACTCAAGGTCTCAAGGTCTCTATAATCATGAAGTACCACTAAAGTGGATCCAAATAAAGGACCAAAAATGTAGACGGAGGTCAAGATGCAAGCCTAGAAATCCTAATCTAAGGATTTCTATACATCACATTTATTCCTTATAAGTATGAGATCATAAGCATAGACTACCTTACATTCATAGAATCACGTGAAAATACAATGTAAACACACACAAGAAAAAATCTAAATAAGCCAAACATGCACAAATGAACTCCCACGATCACAGAACTATCAATATAATAATGTAGAAGTTAAAATTAATTTAACAACACCCATAAATCTATGAAAATAGATGGGGTACAAAACAGGCCTACAAACTTGTGAACCGGAAAGAACGAACAGAGGGTATCAAAACATTTCCTGGGAAGTAAGGAATCTTTACCCAAAGTTTGTAGCTAAGAAGAGAAAGAAAAGGACCCGAAACAATCAAATAAAGTGAAGAAATACAAATGGGAATTTTGACGGAAAATAAATATGGAAACTTACCAATAATCGATGAGGAATCAAAGAAATCACGTTTCCCAAGGCACTTATAAACTTATGCAAAGACCCAAGAAATTTAATAGAGGTTTTGAAGTGTTTGAATGTGAAAATACAGAATAAAAAAGGCTTAAATTCAAGTTTTTGAGCTATTTATAGTTGCTTAGATGAAGTGCTATGCAATCGTATAGAAATAGCTCACGACCACGAGATAGGGGAAAAGAGTACATCACAGTCGTGTGAAATATGCACCTCAATTTCTAAGAATGGGAGGGTCGCACAATTGCGTGGGGAATATTTCGTGATTGTGATTGAGACTCAGAAGGTGCTTTGCAATCTCAAAGAATGATGCACTAGACACCAGATATAACAGAAATGAGCAAAGAAAAATAACTTCAAAATAAGGTTTGGAATGCATTTGATGTCTAATGAACACAAATAAATATGCAAAACGCATGAAAATAGAGTTCCACACTCAATGGCGCAGAAAAAATCCTGATTTGAGGTTATTTTGATGAAATATTGACCAACTTCCCAACCAAGTACTCGAAATGAGTTCCATTGGTTCGAGAGCGAACTAACAACTCACCTAACCCAATCTCAAAATTATAGAGCTGATGGCAAAAATGCAATTTTCAATCTGAGTATCCAATAAAAAATGACCACTCAAGCTCCAAAATGGCAACGTAAAGCATACAAAACACACAAAAACCATACAAACTCAAAAATAAAGCTTACAAACAAAAATTAATTGTACATATAGACTAAAATCCACGTTCTGAAGCTAATGGAATATTTGGAATTTCATTTCGAAATCTTTTGAATAGAATGTTAACTAAAGTTGAGTATTTCAATACTAAAGGCTCAAAAACTAGGAAACAGACGTAGAGACTAAATGAACGACTCGAGAACTAAACTTTTAGTCCTGAAAAGTCTCAAATGACTTAGAGAATCTATAGAAAAGCTTTAAAATGCAAGAAAATATGAAAGAGTGAACATGACCATAAGGATCATTACATGAAAAGTAGATTTATCAAGTCCATAAATGTTATGATAGCATTAATCAACCCAAAATACATCACCAAAAACTCATAGTGTCCATAACCTGTCTTGAATGCTGTTATAGGGATGTCCTTCGTGCTAGGTGGTAACCTAACCTCTGATCAATCTTAGAGAATATGGTTGCACCTTTTAGCTGATCAAACAAGTCATATATCCTTGAAATTGGATACTTATTCCTAACTATTACCCCATTTAGTTATCGGCAGTCATTACACGTATTCATAAAGACATCTTTCTTTTTAAGAAACAGAACTAGAGCACCCTAAGACAAACAACTCAGCCTGATAAAACCCATATCCAATAACTCCTGAAGTTGAAACTTAAGCTCTATCAACTTAGATGGAGACACACAGTAAGGAAAAATGTAAATAGTCCTAGTGCTCGGCTCTAACCCAATAGTAAAATCAATATCTCCCTAAGATAGTAGGCTAGGTAGGTCGGTTGAAAATACATCAACAAACTCGCTAACCACTGGGAATGACAAGCTAATATCTCTAATGTAATAGATATAATCCAAATAATAATGTGAGACTAACCACCTAGATTGAACGAAATATATGATCCCAAATGGTACATGACTATCAGATCCCAACCATACTACCAAAGGGCACCAAACATGACCACGGTAATGGTTTTGGCATAACAATCCATGACTGCATTGTTGAGGGGATAATGGGTCCATGCCCAGTATCATATCAAAATACATCATATCCAACACTATAAATCAATTGAAGTATAATAATCCTTAATAGTCACATAACAAGATCTCATAGCATGATCAACTACTAAAGGATCACTTATTAGGGTAGCAACAGATAAAGGCATAGGCAATAAATAACTTGAAAAATATGCAATTGCAAACAAAAATAGTACATGTGATCACATCATCTAAGGCCTCTGCCTTTGATCTACCATCACAACATAAAACTGATAACGACCACCACCTAATTAATCTCTATCTCAATCATCGATCCTACCATACTAAGGAATACCTCAACCCTGAGCTCTGCCACCTCAAGATAGTGGAGGCCTACCTAGATAAGTTAAGCTAGTAGGGCCTTATAATGAATGACACCATGTTGAGGGCACTCTCTAGAAAAATGATCCATACATCTAACTCATATAATGGTCTATAGAACTCACCCTGACGAGATAATCCAGTTGAACTAATATAGCTCAATAGCCTGATGGCCTAGAGTAACACCTCTTGAACTTTGAACCAAATACTGCCCATCATAACCATAACTTTACGTTACCACCCAAAGTCTAAAGTAAGAACTGAACTAGTCGACTAGCCTGAACCTAATGATACTATTGCGGAGGGCCTCGACCTTAAGAACATAATCCCTACCACTGAACAAGGATCCACAAAAGTTGCCATGATGTCATGGCCTCTTATCTCAACTCCCATAAGACTCATGAAATAAACTCTCCATGGTACAAGCATGCTCAGATACAACTTGCAACAACTGACCACTAGAAACTAGAATCTTCCTAGTCTCACAAATCTTAGACCTCAACACACAAGCAAAATGAAGGACCCTCTCCACCTTAATGGATATCACGATAGCACCATACTTAGATAGTTGATAGAAACATGGCTAATAATCAGTAATATCCATAGGTCCCTGCTGTAAATGGATGAAATCATCTATCAACCACTCCCTATCAGCACAAAAGACATACTTAGACATAAATGTCCCAAAAAATAGGCTTCAAGTCATAGGAGGTAAAAAAGCTGGTCTATAAGAAATATGTGATCTCCATCTCTATTATGCTAATCCACTCATCTAAAAAATAATTTAATCAACCCAGGTGTCTCTAAGATACCGAGGTTATACAACCTCTCCCAAATCTAGTGATGAAATCATGAGCATTCTCTTCAGGAGCACCAGAAAACTTTAGTGGATCAAACCTTAGAAACCTACTCAATAACTTTTGATTTTCTCTGACATGGGTAGTCAAGGAGGCACGTGTTAAGAAACCATGGGAATCGGTAAAACCTAAGATAGGGTAGAAATTGTAGGGATTTGAGGTATCTAAATTGGGGAATCTACTACAACAAGTTGTATTTTGAAACTTTTAGTACCTAGTGATTCGCCCTAAGCAGGAGTCTGGGCCTCATCTGTAGACATCCCACTAACTATATCCAATAGCTGATGTAACACACTCTAATGTCTAGCATAAAGACAGTTGCTGGAGCTGGTACTAGCTCAGGTAGAGCGTAAGTTGGCTTTTAGCCCATTTGTGGCATTTAAATCAAAACTGGCCCATGCTCAATCTCTAAAACTCAAAAACATGATGTAGCTCTAGCAGGTGTCTTATGGGAACGACCTTGACCTCGGGGTCGACTCTAGCTTCCGCTAGTTGGAGCTCTAGCTAGTGGGGCGGTAGGAGCACCTTCATCTACTGCTGGAGACCTTATATGTGCCATCTATGAAAGAGTGAACACGAACAAATGAGATTTTAATAAAATCATCTAGGATATAATGCTCAACATAGAAGTGAAAATTTCCTGATTATATTATCCAAATACTTAATATTTCTACATTATTACTATGACTTTTAACTAACTTTGTGAGTTAGCTTAATATCACTATCAACCTCTCTCCTTTCTTTTATATATAGTCTAAACTTACCAATAAATTTTATATGTTAATCATAATTTCATTTATGAATAATACTTTATGTCTATATATGAAATTTATAGCTTCAATTCAGGTATGAATTTTGTAATTGGATGCTCCCTTTCAATATCATTAAAATAAAGAATCATTTTTGTATGTTAATCTTTAGTGCTATTTGGAGTCTCTCTTTTGTAATAGTAGGATATTTTGATTTAATAAGAATTCAAAATAACCTTAAATTTATCTTGTAAAAAGCTTTATTTTAATAAAGTTCCACACATATGACATATATAAAAGTTTATTTAACAAAGCTCCATAGTCATGGTATATGTTTGACCAATAACTATTTGCTGTGAAGTTGAAAAGTTAAAGTTAATAGAATCATATTCAAGTCCCTCCTTTAGTATAAGAGTATGATAGATTTGAGCTTATATGATTGAAGAAAATTATACGTACCAATAAATGGACATTATAAAATTGATGTAAAGAAATAGTTAGACAATAAAATGATCAAGCGGGTGACAAAAGGTATGTTTCCAGCCGACGGGAGTTGCTATTGCTTTGGTTTTCAATTTCAAAAGAACAAAAAGAAAAATGAAATCTCAAATACCTTGATATCATATTTTCTAAAGAAAGTTCAAAGAAATTGATAACAGACAGATTCGTTTTAACAAAATAAAAAACCAAATGTTCCAAGCTAGTATTTTACTATTCAAGGCTTAAGAATGAATAGTTGCAAAACATGAAATTCTACGGAGTAAAGGATAGAGGCCTAACAATGCTATCAGGTTGTTAAGATGGTCGAAGAACATAAAACTTTTGAATGAATGTTAATTTCTTTTAAGTGCTTGTGATTGGATAACTAGTTTATATGGAACCTTTCTGTATGAAAGCACAGAAAAAATGGCTGTCAAAAATTGACAAAGTAAATTTTTTATTTATTTATTCAAAAGAAATATCCCTTTTGAAATCAAAATTGATTTTTCGTAACACTTAACATAGAATAACCACGTAAGGTAACTTGAAAATCCTTATCAAAGATTTCTACAAGACATTTTTTCATAGAAATATATTCATTTAAGAAGGGCTTCAAAAGATACTGATCGTAAATGAGAAGATTAATTCTATAGAAGGATGAAAGTGGATTCTTATTCATATACATAAGAATTATATAAGGAGAAGAATCTTTAATTTTTTTAAAGAAAACAATAATCTTCTATGAAGTACTAATACTATTATTCGTGGAAAAAGAATCATAATAAATGTAAAGAAGAGACATCTTTTACCCAATAGCGAAGAATTTGAACAAATACTTCTAGAAACGGGGTAGCTATTAGTATATCTAATCATCATTTAGATGTAAAAAATTGTCCACTAAAAAGAAAATATTGAATGAACTGATCGTAAATTATGAGATTTTAAAATCTTTTTACCTTCGAAAGAAGATAAAATAAATATATTACTCATAGAGAAAATGTAATTTTCACAATAGATGTGAATTCCTCTGATATCATTAGAGAATACAAACTCTTGTTATACCTCAAAAATGAATTTTTATTAGAATCATTTGTAGATATAAGAAAATGGTTCAGTTGATACATTCGAGTAATTAAGCATTTCTCAATTAGTAAAATAAATTTATTGTTATAACCTGGATTTTCCAACAAAATTGATCAATTTCTATTTTAAAACATGATCATGAGCAAGTGCATAAATATACTCCTAAAAGATAAATGGATATAAAAAAATGTGTTACTGCAAACTATCTAGCTGTAAATATCTTTGGATTTCTTCCATTTGAAATTTTATTTGAATAAAAAAGGAAGACTTTGAAGGTTATGAAATGATATATAATGTGATACAGTTAAAACAAACTATTATAGTAAGCATAAATATCTTGGACATAGGTAAACTTCTCAATGGATTCTCTATCATCTTTTTTCTTTTTCTGCTTTATTAATTGTTCTATATCATAGTGTTATAGGATAATATGATGGTTAGAAATCCTTTATTTTTTCAACCTATTGCTCTTTTGACTTCGAAATTTTTTTTCTTTATCTTCTTTATCAATATATTATTTTTTCTACACACATCTCCATAATTGAAAATGGTAATAGTTAGAATTCATTAAAAATTTGAGAATCCACTCATAAAACAAGATATTCTTTCTGCACCAGGTACTTATAAATTTTTAGCATCTAGTTATATCGAGAACCGTTCAAATTAAGTTCAAAAGCTCATTATTTTTTCTTTCTCTAAAAATTAATTAAAGTTTCAGCCCTATTCATTTATTTGTTCGATTCAAATCTATTTTTTTCCGTTCCAAGAATTCTAACATGATTTTATATCCATCTAAGAACAATAAAACATTCTCAGAACTTTCTGTTGATACGAAATGTTATTTTTATCATTCATTTTCTTTCAGAATCAGTCATAGTCTTTCAAACTTTACCAAGACTATGGATGAATGCCCCACTTCATCCATAAGTGTAAAAGAAACTAACCACACATAAAATCGAGTACTCTATCGTTTATTTAGCAATCCAACCTGAAGAAAATATCAAAAAAAGTATGTAGATCTAATCCAAATAAAAAGAATAAAGGGATTAGCTAACACAATTAAAAATCATTGAAATAAGAAATCTAAAAAAATACATTCACACTTTCTAATTAATTAAAATAAAATAAAAATAAATAGATACACTTTATTTATCACAATGAATTATATTTTTTCGATACACTGTTGTTAATATAAATATTGAATATTAAAAGAAAAAAAAAATTCAATTGAAAAGAATAAAAATATAAAAAAAGACTTATGTTGGGTTGGTACTACAAATCTAATCCAAATAAAATAAAGACAATAAAATATAGACGAGAGAATAAATAAAAAATAAGTGAAAAACAAAACTACAATTTACTTAGATTTGTTGAATCCATAATGGAAACAATCAAGTAAAGTGAGCTAAGCAAAATTGATTATTTTTTTTAGCTTTAATAGAGTTTTAATGAAAAACGTAAAACCACCATGTCCAAATTTTATATTGAAAAGAATAATAAAATAAGAGATTTTTTCTTTATGAAACACAAAATTCAATCGAAGCAATAATAAATAAATACAAATAGAAAATAAAAGGAAGAAAATACAAAAAAAAAAAAAAAATAGAAGAGAAGTTATAAAAGTTATATACAAATCATTACCCTCTTTTTTGTATTTTCTTAACTTATTTGCTTTATTAATTTTTGGTTGATTAGGACGAAGTTCCTTAAAAACCTCCTCCTTATTTAAAATATCCTAAATAGTTCCTGTTGGTTGAGCCCCTTTTTCAAGAAAATATAAAACAGCAGGAACATTTAAATAAGTTTGTTCCATTACCAGATCATAAAAATCTACTTTCTAAAGATCTTTTCCTTCTCTTCATGAGGGAACATCAATTGCAATGATTGGATAAATGGCTCATTAGGATAGATGTATACGGACAACACATGGCTCGAGAAAATGATTGATTTGAGGTTTTGTTTCTTATGAAATTCTATTGAAGAAATAACAACTTGGTCAATAGAATAATCAGATCAATTAAAAAAGTAAGTCTTATTTTAGTTCTTTCTTGAAAATGAAAAATAAAGCATTCTTACTCTCATAACTCAAGTTGGATAATTTTCAAACAGTTCAAAGAAAAATCCTTCGGCAATTTCATTAATTGAACTTTCTCTTTTTTTATCTATCTCATTAAAAAAGAATTGTTTAGTCAAATCCAGTTATAAGACAATTAGAAAGGTATCTCCTTATTTAGGGATCTTTTATATTGGTTTTATTTTAAATTGTTTGGTGTAGACATTACTTCGGTGCTTTTTAATTCTTTCAATATGGCAGTAACATATCCGTTTTTCGATTTCTATGAAAGCATTCTACAAGATGATGGATTCCCTAGTAAAATACTTTGGATTGAAAATGTTTTAATCGGTTCCAAGAAACTTTTAGATTTTAACTTGCACGAATTGGATTCTTTTGATTTTTATTCTGAAGATACATTTATAAAGTTATTTTAATTTTTTTTATTGATTGAAATTAACCCTAAACCCTTGCCTCAAGAAATAAATTAATACTTTCTGCTCGAGCTTTATCATGAACTATTTACATTCCAAGACAAATAAATGAGGGGTTTTAGTGAAAAAGAACCAATGATGTCGATCCAAGAGCACCTTCATTCCTACATAAAATGGTGTGCGTACAAATCGACTATATTGTTTCAAACGAAGTTTTACCATAACATTCCTCTAAGAACTGATTTGAAAATTAAGTTTGAGAAAAAGTTAAACTCTTTAATTCCTTCGTAATAAGTAGATCTTCTAAAGATTAGCAAGTGTTTTAAAAACAAAATACTCGAATAGCAACTAATTTATACAATTAAATGTTTGACTATAATAAAATAAACTAGATATCATTGACTTTTGATTCCTCTCTTGTAAATGAAACAACCTTATGTCAATATGTTACACTAGAATCCAGCAGAACCTTGGAAAGATCCTGTATTATGAAAAGCTATCAGCTCAACCAAAGTAAAATATAATAACTACATTCAGACATCTTTAAGATTTTTCTTTTTCGTGTGTAAAAATACTACTTGGAATTTCAGATAGAAATATTATTTAGCATAATTTCAAGTAAAAAAAAGAATTGTACGCTGCATCTGGCATGACTCAAAAATCTATCATGAAGACGATGATCTCAATCCTCCTAGACATATAATCCTAATCAACAAAAATGAGGTACACTAAAACTAAAAAGAGTAAGTAAGAAGATAGAAGGTCCAAACCAAAAACCCAACAACAAACCGTCCAAAAACCTGGAATCTTTGTGTACAATCCTCTATCAGTATGAAAATACGAGATCCAAATTAAGCTCAATACAAGTCTAAAAATATCTCAACATCTCAAATAGAATAAAGACATAATAAAATAAAGAGAATCCATGACCTAGTTGTAGAAATAAAGCAGCTAACTCATGGAAACCCAAAGAAGAAACTTAGACTCCAAACTAAAGAGAATCATGAAACACTATGTATGGTACCTACGCAAAAAGAGAAAAAAGAGAAAGAGTGAATAGAAAAAATAATGGGTATTCAGTAAGATGCTAGGCTGGCCCTAAATAAAGCGATGATGAGAACCTAAAATTTGACATATACCAAACATTCAATAACTTCAACCTGCATGTAGACGATATACCTAGCTGAAATATCACAAGTAACACTTACAAGGTGGGGAAGAATTTAACAAATAACTTCACATTATTTGAAAATAGCAACAAATAGTACCAAGCCAAATAGTCTTATCCAATAATTCATTTTACCAAGCAACCTCACATAATCAGTACGTTAACACCAAGTTCAATAATTTAACCAAGACAAATTAGTTTAGATAGGTAGTATGTGTTAATAAGAAACATGAATTCAGTTATCAACAACACGCATAACCAAACATATAAAGTAAAGAAGTCAATCATACACATAAATCAATGAGTGTGCAAATGTAATACAATTTCAAATATGATGATGCATGTCTGTCCTAATAATACACATCTATATTCAAACAGTCAAGACCCATGAGGGCTAGCTAATCCATGTACCTATACCGGCGTGGTACCTAATCCATAAATTATATCAATGCCAAAAATCACACATCGATCCTTGATTTTTATATCGTAATCCTTTTTGTTTTTCTTTTTCATTTTATGCACATCAACCCTTGCCTTTTATTTCACATATCATCATTTTCAAGAGCCATATTTCTATATTTATGATCCAGAATCCAACAAGAAGTATGCAATTTAATATGCAACATAGAATATGGCATAATAAAGTAACTAAACCAATAACACCCCCACATGGGAAAACTTAAGTAAATATCCTACTTAAATCAAATAAACCCTCACATGGATGGAATATCACGTGAAGTATCACGTTATTTCAACCAAGCCCCACACACAGTTATCTCAGCATATATACAAGTCTTAACTCAAAAGAAAACAAAAAAATTAATAAGAGATTTACAATAATTATTATTCTATTATTATAAACCCATCATTCTTTACTCTAGTGCTGGGTGAATATTTGTAATTTCACCTACACGAACATCTTCAACAACGCACATTGCTCCCAAATACATAAAATTCATACATAAAATGTCATGACCCAAAATTTTATGTTTTGATGGCACTTGTATCAACCAACCTAGAAAGGTAAGCCTATACAATACTATAAGGTTAAATGAGAAAAATAATGAGTTAGTAAGAAGAAAACAAGGAACAATAGAAAAATCTAACTAATAAACCACCCAAAAACTTATGTCACTGTGTACACGCCTCTAAATATATAGCAATACAAAGCGGAAACAAATACATAGTCTCAAATATACCAAAAATTCTCAAATAAGATCTAATTAGAACATAAAAGAGTTTGGGGC
>JBDJHY010603579.1:0-16413 GCA_039654485.1 Withania somnifera | reverse complement strand
AAGAGGTCAGTGTTCAATTAGAAAATTAATTAACAGAAGAAAACATAGGTACTGTTGTGAGTTGACTTTACAGGTTGGTGCTTGGGAGTGAATCTTGCAGACCAAACTGTATTTTAATAAATATTCACAAGCCAATACACCTACTTTTGGCCTTCAACTTTAGCAAGCGCGTCAAAATGTTTATTCGCAGTCTTTTAGATAACAACCATAGTGTCATTCTAATACAAAGTTTGTAATTATATTGCAATATAGTAATAAATTTAAAGTGGCGGATAAGATTTCTACTGGAAAAGATTTATTTCTTTATTTGTTCGATCCCTACATGAAATATTGGAATTACTAACAAAAATATTGGTTGGTAAATTGATTGAATGGTTTGATAAATTGGGTTACAAATCGATTACTAATAAATTTGAATACGTTGCTAAAATGGCTTGTTGGAATATTTAACAATTGACCTGAATTTGTTAGTAAAATTGACAAGGAACAAACTATTGGTAAATAGCAAAATAAAATTGTTGGTAACAGAGACCGAGTTCAATTAGTTTTTAGATTTGGTCATAGCATGACACAATATTATGTATCTGATTAACTAAATGTAAGAAGAATGATATGATATGCTAAAAATATGTTTATACGTTTTGTCCTTCTAGCTCAAGGACCATACTTATCATTCCTAATGTACCTTTCAATTTTATTGGATATCCCTGAAGGAAAAACCCAAGTGTACATTGACTACCATTAAGCTAGCTAAGGTATATATTGTGAGTTGTTAACATTTTTCTTAATTCCACATAAAATAAAAATCAGAAAGGATTCGTGTGTTGAAGCTGTTGGCATTAATTTTGCCGGCCGATGACTGGTTTGACTATTTTTTTCTTGCTTAAAGTGATATAATCAAGATTCTAATTAAACATCAAGAAGAATTTGTTTATCCGTAAAACTTTGTTACGTAGCTGATTAATTAACAAATATAGTCGATCATTAAAGTAAAAAAATGAGTAAGTAGGAGACACGCATTTTTGGAGGAAGGTGAAGTATAATATATGGAAATGGAACCATAAGTACTTCTATTGATCACAAGAGCAGATAGCTTTAAGTTTTTCTCTTGGACGGCTGTGCTTAAGATGTCAAGAAGCTCGTGAGGGAGAAGTGTAATTCATATGGAAAAAGTAGAAAGCTGCTGTTTCAATCTGTAAATCCCAGTGACAGTTCGCACGAACAAAGAATGTATTGCCTTCTCGTTTCATAAGCAAATTAATGAAGAAAAAAAGAACTTTTAGGTCAAATTTGTGATGATAATAAATAACATTGCATGGTTGTCTTGAAACCTTTTGGAAACCACGCTTGTGGTGATCTCATAGCAAAACTTTTCGGCAAACCCTTTAATTGTGTTAGCCAGTTGAAATTTCCTACCTACTGTCAAAAAAAGATCAATAAATTTAAATTTAAGGAAAATACCCTGTATCGAAATTTATGAGTTCAAATTAACCCATAACCAAAAGGCAACTCCTGCATCCAATGCACACACAAGACTTTAGGATAACGGGACCAGTCTATTGTCACAATTTATGTACATAACTGGTTTGATTAGGTATAAAATTTGTTGGTTTGATTTAAGGCTTTTACCTCCAATTCCAAATTGATGTCACGTTGTAATATTATTTTCCAGCAATATCAGCCTATTATGTAAATAAAAATTGTTTTTCGAAACAGTAATGGACAAATATGGCTCATGTGGGGCAGAAAATTACAACACTGTTGTGGTTGAGAATACTGACTAACTGTAATAACTCTTCGGGTCAATTAACATTATTCGATTGTTTTCCCTGTTTTGATCCTTTCCATAGCTCCTTGAAGTGATTTGTGGTCTGCAGGGATAGGTGACGTAGCTTTCGATGTGTTAAGTTGTATATTCTGTGAATTTTTTTGTTTTAGAGTCTTTAGTTTGAGAATGGTTGACTTAAGTCTATTTTCATAGAACATGCACTCAAAATCAAATTCTGGTATTTCCTTTAACTCTGGAGAGTGGATTTTTATCTAGGTTAATTGTTGGTTTAGGTCCCAGAGGCCAGAGCTTTCAGTTGAATTTCGGGCAATTAGAGGAGATAGCTGTGAGTTTGGAGTTAAAAATTGGACAAATTAACTTTCGGAGTTAGAAGCATCGAATAATTTTGATGACTCCATCAGCTCTGAAATATCAAATTTGAGTAGGATCTTTTGTTCGGTCCCGAGGTGTCCAGGCTCGTTTTGGGTACTTGGTTAGCCTTTTGGTATATTTTGAAAAGTATTGACCTGGGTCAATATTTCAATGAGACAACTTCGATTGGTTATTTCATCAATTCTATTTAGTCCAGAATATTACTTCCAGAAGGATAGAATATTTAGTTTGCGAGCTCAAATTTCTGAATGAATTTCGATGGTCTATTCAAAGTATTTTCCAACTAATTCTTAATGGTTTTTGTTGTTATTGTTAGAGGTCATTTCGTTCTTTACGATCAGAAAGGTCTATCGCGGCAACAATATATAAGGTTCTTGCTCTTCGTGATCACGTAGAGGGGATGGTGATCAAAAAGAGTTGTCTAGATGGGCATAGCAATCGCAAAAATGCCCATCGTGATCGTGATGGACAATCGGTGGGATTCTACAATCATGGTAGGGGTGTCATAACCCTTTTGATCACTTTTGTGCTTTTGTGTATTTTTTGTGTTTAGAACTTTCCTGCAGCTTCTCTAAGTCATTTATGACTTGTTGAGACTGGAGGTTCAATTCTCCGATAGTTCTATTGTCTTTGATCTCAGTTTTTCTCTTTTGAAGTTTTAAATATAAACTTGGGCAACTTGAGAGGGAACTCCTTGAAAACCTACATGAAATGATGTTCTGGCAGTTCTGTTAGCTCTAAAACGTATTTTTTGGTCTAGGAGGACTCTTGGTTCGGGCTGCAAAGCTTTTAGTTGCATTTTATGTTGTTTGGTGAGATACCAATTCAATAAGATACAAAAGTGTAATTTTGGTCAACTATTAAAGATCGGAGCGTCAGATTGGAATTCTGGCACTTTCATCGACTTCAAAATGTCAAATTTACATTGGTAGGGTGGTTGTTATGCTTCCAGAGGAGACCGAGATCGTTTTGAAGGTCTGATTAGCTCTAAGCCTATTTTAGACTAGAGTTGGCTTTGATTAATATTTTCATAAAACGACCTCTTCGTCCATTTCATTGAGTCTGAAATTCCATTTGCAACTGGTAACATATTTTGTTTGCATACATCAGACTCCAAACCCATTTCAAGGGGCCATCGAGTGAATATTTTAGAATATTCTATCTTGTGTATGTGCATCCTTCTTCGCATTAGTGGAACTAGGCCACATTCGCGAAGGGTTACGTCTCTTTGTGCTTTGTGATCATAGTGGGCATACCGCGTGCACGGAGAACATTTGTTTTAAGAACTTGATCGTTTTTCCCTTCTTTGCGATCGCACAAGGCCGGTCGTGTTCGCGATAGGTCCATCCAACTTGCCTTCATGTTCGTAAGCATCCGAACGAGTTTGCGATTAAGGCCTGTGTGGCTTATATAAACCAGTTTTCACATAATTTCAGCTATAGTTGCATGTTTAGACTCCAAAGATGGTTCTTGAAAGCTTTCTTTTAGAGAGTTATTATTGGGAATTACAGCGAGAGCTTGGGAAAGTTGATCCTAAACCTCCCTCCTTCATTTTTAGGTTGGTTTCCATAATTATTCCACTCAAATTTCTTGAGAAGCTTCTCTCTTATACATAAACTTGCATGGATGATTTGAGGACTATTTCCTATCCAAATTGAGCACAAATTTGAACCCTAGGTTCTTTGAGTTGAGGCCTGTGCTAATAAATTAATTGCAAATTTTGGGGTTCGAGCCCCATGGGACCATTTTCAGACCAATTTCCAACCCGACAATTGGTATGTCAATATGGATCTTAATTTACTAATATTAACGAATAGAACTAAAATTTGATAATTTTGAGCTATTTCGAATTTCGAGCTTCCACACTGCATTTGAGTTATTTTCATTGGCACCTATGTAGGGTATGGCTTCCTTATTTTTAGAATGAGCATGTGTAGGATATGAATATTGAAAATTGGCAATAGTTGGGTTGGTTTCTAGGTTGGTATCCATTGTATATCTTTCGTCCTGTTCTCTTTGATTTCTCTAATTCCTCCGGGTTATTGCATTTAAACTCTGTATATTATCATGTTAAAGTACAGGACTGAATCTTCGATTGTCTGTGAATACTTTCTTGAGCATAATTTGGATTTTCGTTGTTCCTGATGTGACATTATTGGTCCCGAGGATTTTATATTGGACATTTTTGGTTTGCATTGAGGAATTCAAGTATATATTAAGCATTTTGCATCTAAACTTCTTTACAAACTATATAACTTTCTAATAAATCGACCGTCTTCTAAAATAAATCTTTCACGACAAACTTAGCTTGATATGGAGATTTTTATACGTTAAATGGATTTGGTTTGGATCTGGCAAGAACAGGAACTTGATAAACTATTTTATAAACTTGATATTGTCTATGTCACTTGATTTGACCTCGGTGGGGTCTGGGACCTTGATTTAGATACTACTTGGGATGAACTATGAAGTTGGGCTTTAGTATTAGTTTTCGGTATATTGGATTTTCACTGGTTTTAGCACCGGTTGATAATGGGAACACATGATATTAGGCATGTGGGAGGTTGTTCCCTCAACTAGCCCTATCATCTGGGTTGCGAACACATCCTAGAGGAGGGATATACGACGGAGGAGAGGTATATATATTTATTCTCCCCTATGTCTTACCCATCGAGCCTACAAAGCCGAAGGAGGATCATGCAGGTTCTATTGCTTTTTTTTTATCTTTACCCCTATTACATTGCTTACCTTTCGGGTAATGTTTGTACCCTTCATGCTTACGGGGTAAGCCAATTAGGTTTTTGGTTGCCTGAGTGTACTTGGTGGTCTTATAGGATCCCGGTATTTTCCTTTTTGTGTTACTTGAGTGCACCTACTGGTTTGATGGGTGCCCAATTGGGTTTAGTTTGATTATTATGCCTTCATATGTCACTTTTCTGCTAATAACTTGTGATGTAATTTCTTATTATTACCTTGTTCCCTTTTTACGAAGTTGTACCCTTACTTTTAGTAGTACTTGTTATTGTTTATCCTGTTATTATGATGGAGGGTAGGTATTTCATTCTTACTCTTCTTTAGATTATTTAGTAGCTTATCTTGTAGTAGATAAGCCTGTGTAGTTGTACTTGTTTAAGTTGAACTTATTAGCTATCATTAGTTTGTTGGTCTTTCCTTACTTTGTCTGTTACGGATCAGTTACTTAATGTATTACTATTATCATGATTATTTAGCTTGGAAATCACCTTTTACTTTATCTATTTCTTATTCATGTACAATCGATCTATAATACCTACTGGGTGCCTGCTATTATTGGTGTCGATACAACACTTCCACATCTTTCTTGTGATGCAGATCCTAGTACGAGTGAATACCACTGGGAGTTGATCCCACCAGTTAGATTTTGAGGATTTGGAGATTCAGGGTGAGCTTCAATGTTTAGAGTTGATCCTTCTCCATCAACAGCTATTATGCTGCAAGCCTACACCCTGAACATAATCGACACTCAAAACAACAAGTTGACAGAGCGACCTGGCATGAAACATGACACAGATACTAATAAAAAGAATAATGGGGAAATTAGGATATGAGCTTAATTTTTTCATAAATTAATGTAAAATAAAATACACTTGCATTATCTATCAAGAAGAGTTGTTTAAAGTGACTACACTAGCTGAAAGATTGATTGTCTATCTCTGAAACTTTTACTAATAATTGATGAATTACTAGGACAATCCCCTAACTAACTCTAAATAACTGAAACTGTATAACAAAGAAAATCTATTAATCTTGGATGGTCAACTAGCCCTTGGAGGATGAGGACTTACTAATAGCTGAATGGATTGGGAGTCTGTGAGTGCGCCTAAATCTATATTATGAAAAAATACAGTGCAAAAAACAATTAGTACTTGGAATGTAATAGTACGCAGGGTATATATACTTTGAAATACATGATGAAATAACATAAATCTCGGGTCATGCTAAAGTATCGTTCTTGAAATAACTCTTAAATCGTAATAGTCATGTTGTGATCATAAAAAGTTTATACAGTTCAATAGGAAAAAAAATGGGAGTACGCTATGCAACCATCACAATCATATGTAGCATTCATTAACCATTTTATTTCCATGGCCCTAATTGATCTGGGGGAGTCTATTTAAGAACCCTAGCCCCGAATTAACTAGGGCTCTTGTTTGAGCACCCTGTCCCCAATAGATATGTTAGGGAGATTCTATTTGAGGAACTTAGCCCTAATATCAATGGGGAATCAGATATAGCTGGTAAATTCATCTGAGCACCCTGGACCCAATAGATAGGGGGATCAAATATAACTAACAGGTTAGCCACTTTAGGCTCGTAATATACTACAGATGATTAGAATGGCATATCTGGATAGCACCTTGAAGCATGAAAACTAATGCATCAACTAGAAAAATACTTATTTAGCTGAGGTTAATCTAGTTATAATTCTGAGAATCTAAAAACTGTAGTATCTTTCTTATTCCTAAATATCATGTCATGATCTTGTAAATTCTTGATACTTGAATTATTTCTCATTCGTGAAATGCAGAAATCATCAATACTTGAACATTGGCATAAGAGATATGAAAACTTGAGCGAATATTCATAGAAGTCATGGAGGTTAAAACTAGTTCAAAGCAACTCGTATATGCTCAAGGGGATCATAAATCATGTAAATCATGTATATGACAGTAAAAACATAGTAAAAAGCGTCTCATAAACTTTAAGAAACAAAACCCTAACCTTGAAAACTTATAATATCTACTATTGAAACTAGTTTTGAACGTGGTAATGGAAGAAATCCTCCACTGAATAGCCTTTGTACCTGAGAGGGAATAATCCATGAAGAAGATGACCCTTGGAACCTTGAACTAAATAACCCTAACTTGGACTTGAGGAACAGTACATGTTTTCTCTCCTTTTTCTTCTGACTTGAAAGGGTGTATGTAGAGAATGAAAATTTCTCCGATGTTGGACTTATATAGGTCGATAGAAAATCTTAAAATGGCATAGTATTAGTCATAAGAAGTTAGGACTTTACCAAAGTCTTTAAGAAAATGAGTAACAAACTAAAAATTACACTTGATGGGAATAAGCACTGGGCAACAAACCTAATTTTTGGGGAATTAGGTGCACCCCTAGGCCCTAATTTCATAGGAATAATGTGTGCCCTGTGTCCCCTATCGTGAAGGCAAGATAGTGTCCTCCGAGAAGATGTTGTGTGGTGCGAAGTTTAGTAAAAGACTCATAAATTTTTACTATGACCTTGGATTAACACACTATTTATTGATATGGAAAATAGACTCAGAACCTTGAATTTGATAGCTATTAGCCACACAACTCCTCATATTCTGGAGATATGATCTTTTGAAATTGACTCATGCATGGAACTATAAGAAAACTAGACCATAGAAAAGCTTTGAATTCAAATTTTCTCTAGAAGTTTCTTATGACCTTGAATCATATCAAACACTATTTTTGCACTTTATAAATGATTTTATCACCTAGGAACAAGTGTAAACTCACAAGATTCGAAAATAACCCCATACGTACAGCAGCTCAAATTATAGTTCAAAACTTTAAGGTGTTATATTATATCCCCCTTGGGATCATTTGTCCTCAAACAATGAGTGAAACTGAGACTGAGGAGTGTTAATCTAGAGAGGCTGACTGACTAAACACAAATTATGTACGTGACATTGACTAAAATAAACTATATAAAAATAAAATGCTAATTGATTTAAATGAAATTGTGTGACTGAATACAACTCGCACGAGTGCATATACTGAGAATCATGAAAACTAAAATGTGAAGGGTCGCACAAACAAGAGACATGAGTGCTAGGAACTGATATAACTAGTAAAAACTGAATAAGATGAGTTGACTTTGAACATAATGTCTTTTGGTATGTCAAGATCTACATTTACTAACTGGACTATACAATCATGAAGGACTTTATATGTATATGAAGAAATGCATGAGCACGAGCCATGAGCGAAAGAGACTAGCATAGACACATTAAAGGCACGATTTCATAGAATCAATTTCATAAGGCCAAACCCATTACCTTAGACATATTCTTCTTAAATAATTTAATAATATTCTGAGTGAAAGGATCAATAGATCTATCATAAGGAAATTTTAGGTACAAACTACTATACTTAATATAAGTATCTTGCCTATCTAGTCTGGGCGCAAAATATAAAACCATTAATATGAAACTTATTTCTAAAATTGAGTATCTATCATATGACAACTACAACTGTTTCAGTCTAGGAGTAAGGGCTTAGCTAAATTACACATCACACGACTACACATAAAAAATCGCATTTAATGGAATACTCTTGCATTCAGGGGAGTAAAACTAAGAAGAAAGAAGGGACATTTTCTGGATCGACATGTCTGATTTCTAAACTGACATTCTGCGATGTAGGGATATAATTTGCACTGAGAGTTTAGCACTTGGCTGAAGAATTCAAGCTGGAACTATATAACATCGAACATGAACATCTAAGGAAGAAAACAAGAATATAATTACTATGCCTCGAGTAATGTAGCTGTTAAATTTCAAGATTAACAATACTTTTGAAACATCCTCATTCTCATGAAATACTACACTTTATCATTTGCATTTTATAATTCTCATAAGGGCACATATAACTACTAAATCTTGAGCATGGTTACATTAGGTTCCTAGGTTCAAGCCTAACTTAGAGAAGGTGAATCCTATATATATGATCATGCTAGTATAAGCAAATATATTATCGTATTTAGGATGGAACTATATAATATCAAACATGAGCATCTCAGGAAGAAAACAAAAATAGGACTATCATGCCTCGACCAATGCAACTGCTAAATTTCAAGCTTAACAAAATTTTCAAAACATGATCCTTCTCATAAAACACTAAACTTTATCATTTGCATCCTATAATTCTCACAAGGGCATATATAACCACTAAATTTTGAGCCTGATTTCATTAGGTTCCTATGTTCAAGCCTAACTTAGAGGTACAAGGTGCTACATGTAAAATGATCATGCTAGTCTAAGACACTATATTCCATATTCTATATACACAAGAACATTACTTTTTCTCCCTAAGATGAACCAATTTCTAGTTCCAATCAAGGAGTCATTAGCCACATACTACAATTGCCCACATATTTACCAACCCGACATTCAAGCTTATCACTATATTCTCGTATTGGATTCCTTAAGGATAAATCTACTTAGGGATCTTCTCAACATCACTATAATCAATAATCTCATTTACTCAATACACTAAATTATAACCTACCTCATACTTCATCCAAGCTTAATAACTTAGGTGACACAAGAACACCAGACCTACTGCTAACCGAGTATCCATTGTCTTCTATCTTAGATTTTACCTAGCTTCTTCACTACCATTAAACACATCATACATGGAACAGCTGAATAAAATATATGTAAGATAAAATGTAGAAATTACGGATAGAAGTCTCACTTTAGACAATAAGTATTGAGTCTGATCTTAGTATATTAAAAGGAATACTAATCAATCTAGACTAATTCATATCGCAACCTTGAAACTCAAGATGGGATTTTGAGAATTATAGTACAATAGGCACGAGTACTTCATATAATGAACACATAATTCTTAACTATTCAATTGTCCTGAGAATTATCATGACATAACTGTCCCTTAGTATCATAGATGAAATAACATAGGGCTTAGAGAAGAAGAATATCATATGCACAATTTGTTAAAGAAAATTTAATCTGAGCATATTCATGACATAGCATGGTTCCATTAGCCACTTAGGGACTATACTGAGGCTTGAGTATAAAGGACTTGTCATATCGAGATACATAATTGTAGCATAACTGAATACTGAGGCATGAAAAGGTTGGATGATGAAGTCGTGAAACATGTCGTGCAGCTAAAATATAATGTACGTTGTATATCTCAATCATACTGAGAACTTTATAACTGATTTTATGAGTTATCTAGATGTTTGAGTCATGAGTAGAAATGGAGTCACTATCTGGATTGATTGTCTTTCAATCTAGGAACTAAACATAGAAGCAGATCTATATAAGGTGCATAAACCATAGACGTAGTCATGAGATGAATGTGCAGGACAGGAATAGAGTATCATCTCTAACTTAAGTAAATTGAGTACACTGGAGTAAGAATGGTTCATTGTCTGGTCGTGCTGGGACTACATATTGTTTAATCCATAAGAGTCAACCTGGTTCTATACCTTACTATCTCCCCCCTTAGGTCAAAAGCTAAAATTCTAGGGTTAAGGGTTTTTTTTTCTAGACTAGGCTATAATAAACCAACTCTACAAGGTCAGGCAATCACTATACATATCAATTCTAAACCTTTCCTTTTAAAATGAGAACTATAGATACTTAAATTCTCTCTATGACCTCCTTTTGAAATAACTCTTAACTTTCTTCGTGCCTTTAAAACTATCACTGTAAGATTAACACTCTTTACAGCTTTATAACATCATACATCCAATTCTATATTCACCCATTTCAAAGCTTCAAAACTTACATCAAGAGACTTAATAACAAAACAAATAATTTTACCCATACACTCTATTTGGTCATAACCTACATAGCCTCTTTTCATGACCTTACTGTATTTATTCCTTTTAACTCCTTTGTGTAATTTGAAATAATTACATCATGGATGCGATAGGGTCCTCTCATCAAAACCATAAAGTATAACCTAAATTTGTCAACCTTTTGCTTACATCTCATACCTTTGTCATTAGTTACGAACATATCATCCTATAACTCACTTAAATAACACCTTAAATTGGATACATACCTTAATTAATAACTACGTTCACTTTTAGTCTATACACTTCTAACTTCACATTCTTGGCTCTTGGATAAATTTATCATATAAGGACCTGGCTTATATCAAAACCTGGTGAAAATTATACATTATGATGGCTCTATTTATGAGATCCACATGATGGAAGTATGAACTTGATTCTACCACCTCAAAGATGAAGCAAAAGAATCAGAACGATGCATTAATTTGTATAAGTTTTTTAGGGGATCTCTCTATTGCAAAAACTAGAGTATGAAAGAATAAGAAATTTTCTTAAATATGTATAATAAATCCTTTATAGAAGTGAGGCCCTCATTACCATAAACAAGATAATACGGACATGACTTCATAGACTCCTTAGGACACTTGAACACTATGTTGTAATATCAAGTTTGTCATGCCTCAAGCCTATACCCTAGACATAACTGGCTGTCGGAATCATGAGTGGCCCGAGCGAACCACTTGGCTTGGCACTAAACATGAAACATATATTAAAAATAATAATAATATAGAAGCTCATTGAACTTCTTCATAAATTAATGTAAGTTAGAGTACACTTAATTATTTGATAAGAAGAGCTGCTTAAAACTGACTACACTAGTTGACTGACTAATTGACCATTTATAAAGCCTCTACTAATAGTTGATGGGTTACTAAGATAAGCCCCCATCTAACTCTAAATAACTGAAACTAAATAATAAAAAAAATTATCTAGTCTAGATAGTCAACTAGCCATCAAAGGATGAGGAGGACTCACTAATAGCCGGCTTAAATCTGTCGAGTCTACTAATCACGAGTCTGGGAGTGTTCTTTAATCTACATTATGAAAGGATACAATGCAAAATGCATTAAGTACTTGGAATGTACTGCTACTCAAGGTAAGAGTATATATATATATATATATATATATATATATATAAAGAAACGAGTCTGAAATTGATAAACTAAAATCATACAAAATATCATGAGAGTAGAATGAGTGTTGAAAATAATAATAGCTAAAATATCATAAAGATGGGGTCATGCTAAAGCATCATAAGAATAGAGTATCATGCTTGAAATAAAACTTAAACTGTAACACTCATGTTGTGATCATAGAAAGATAAAATAGTTCAATAGGAACAAAATGGGAGTGAGATATGCAACCATCACAATCATATGTATCTGTCATTGACCGTTTAAGCTCCTTGTCCCTAATTCTAGGGGGAGGTATCTATTTGAGAACCCTATCCCCTATATCAATGGGGGCTAAAATGTAACTGGTATATTCCATTGATCACCCAAGCCCCAAAAGATCGGGGGAGGGCTCAGATATAACTAACAAGTTAGATATTTCAGGCTCGTAACCTGAAGCATGAAAACTAATGGATAAACTAGCAAAATATTTATTTAGATAAATTATTTGAGGTTAGGCTAGTTCTTCTTTTGAGAATCAAAAAACTATAATATCTTGATTAGTCCTGAATATCATGTCATGATCTTTTAAATTAGTTATACTTGAATTATATTTTTGTCCTTGGAATGCAAAAATTATCAATACTTGAATATTGACATGAGACATATGAAAAATTAAGAAAATATTCATGGAAGTCCTTGATATTAAAACTAGTTTGGGTCTACTTGTGTATGTTCGTGGAATCATAATAATAATTTAAATCATGCATATGACATTTAAAACATAATGGAAAGCATAATTCACAAACTTGAAGTAGAAAAACCCTAACCCTAAACACTTGTAATATCTATTTCTGAAACTAATTTTGGACGTGGGGATGAAAGGAGTCCATCATTGAATATCCTACATACTGAGAGGGAATAATCCCCGAAGAAGATGAACCTTTGAACTTTGAATTGAAGAACCCTAACTTGGACTCGAGGAACTGTACTTTTTCTCTCATTTTTCTTTTGAATTATAAGGGAGCATGTAGAGAATGAAAACTTATCTATATTTTAGACTTATATAGGCCTTTAGGCAAGCTTAAAATGACATAGTATTGGGCATAAGAAGTTTGGAGTTTACTAAAAAACCCTTAAATGGAGTACAAAACTAAAAATTACACTTTTTGGGAATAAGCACTAGGATACAAACCAAAATTTTTAGAAATTAGGTATGTCAGGTGACCCTAATTTCATAGGAATCAGGTTCTCCTCATGCCCCTCTATAATGGAGGAAAGGCAGTTTCCTTTGAGAAAATGTTATGTGGCGCAGACTTTCACTCATAAGCTTTTACTCCAATCTTTGATTGATACATAGTTTCTTATGTTGAAAACTAGACTCAGTGACCTTTAATTTGATAGGTTATAGTCCACACATCTCCTCGTATTATTAGAGATAGGATCATTTGAGTTTGACCTATGCATGGAACTATACAAAAACTTAGCCAGTAGAAAAGCTTTGGATTCAACTTTGTTCTTGGAGTTTCTTATAAACTTGAATCATATCAAATTCTACTTACACATATAGAAATTATTTTAAGACCTAGAAACAAGTATGTACTCATAGGCTACAGACCTAACCCCATATGTAGAAAAAATTTAATTCTAGTTTATAAATTTGGGGTGTTACAACAATAACCTTGGTTTTTGTTATATTCTAACACAACTTTGTATATTATATTTTGATTAGAGAAGTTGTAATGTACTTGTATAGTAGCTTGCAGTGCAACTGATACCAGGTTCTGGGGATGGTTTATGTCTTTATTGCATATATATTTTTCTCCTTCTTATTTCCTTTTTTGGTTTTATACTCTTTTGCGGCCTATTGCTTGTTGTTTTGGGCTTGAGATTATGCATAACTACATGTGTAAATTGTAGGTTAGATCATAAACCAAGGTTTGGGTCATGACATAGTGCCATTAGATCTTAGGTTCATTAGTATGCTTGGCATAAAAAAAAGTGTATAGTAGAGTCTTATCGATCGGTATGTAGACTTCGTGTCCTATATTGGGGAGGATACAGAGTTCTTTAGTAAATAATCATATTTTGACTCCTTATCATGAATTTTATTTGCCATTGGTTTCTTGAAAACTCACTTGACTTTACTCTTTTGCATATGGTATGCACTAGTGCCATAACCGATGGGGAAGATACTCCCTCACCAGCAGTAAGGGCTACAACAAGAGGCAGTAGTAGAGCCTGAGCTCACGTCAAGGCTAGGGGAGAGTTGATGTTCTAGAAATAAACCAGAGGTACCTCCAAAGATAACATTAACTCCTTCCTCCATAATCGGCAACTCAAACTCAGACATCAGCGTTTCGTGATGGTTTGTTACAGATGTTTTCCATGTTTGGTGGTTTAACTTCTGATTAGTCTAATACCTCAACATATGGAGAAGAAAATGGTGCCCAGGATCCACCAGTTCATCCATCTACGGTAGCCCTACAAGCACAACCAGCTATAGTAGTTTCACTAGCTCAACCATTTCTAATCGTTGCACCAGTTCAACCAGCCCCTAATGGTTCAACCTGTATATATAATTTCAGTGCTAGCAGTATTTTAGTTGATGGCATCCAGTCTATCTATGGAGGAGAAGAAGATGCTCGATAGGTTTCTTAGACTCAATCCTTATTGGTTTTTGGGTGACCAGGGTAGGATGCCTATGAGTTCTTAGTTAGTTTTTATAAAAGGTTACATAACTTTGATTTTATTGATATACATAGAGTAGACTACACTATATTTAATCTGGATAGCCTAGGAAAATAGTAGTGGCGACCATATCGAGTTTGAAAGCTAATGGATGCACCACACGTAACTTGGGCTTAGTTTTCTAAGTACTTCATTTCCAAGTTATTCTTCCTAGCATGAGAGAGAGAACTTGGTATAAGTTCATAGATTTAAGGTAGGGAGCCATAATATTCTCAAAGAATAAGGCCTGGTTTCATGACTTGTCATGACATAGTCTTATGATTATGCCTATTGAGCAGGAGAGGTTTTGTCTCTTTGTGAGAGGTCTGAGGTTGCAACTCTGTTTGGCAATGGATCATATTGTTTCTGATGGAATTCCTTTTTGGAGGTAACTTGTAACACCTCGAAGCTACCCCTTAGACATAACCAGTGCTCAGAGAACAGTTTTAGCCTAAGTAAGCCTGTTGGCATAAATCATAAGCATGATACATAAAACATAAATTGAAAATACAAATAACAATATGGAAAATGGGCATGCTGGAATTATCTATATTATAAAAATATAAGATAAAATGTACTTTTGTTATTTGATATGAATAACTATTTAAATTTGACTGACTGACTGTCTATCTATGAAGCCTCTACTGAATGCTAGTAAGTTTCTAGGAGAAACCCTCACCCAACTCTAATACACAATAAGGACAAATATTTTGAGCCTGGATGGTCAACTTTCCTCCAAGAATGAGGACCAACCCATAACCTACTGGAGTCTATAGAACAACTGGTCATGAGTATGGAAGTGTACCTAAAACTATATGGTAAAAGCATGGAGCGCAAATTGATGTCAGTACATGGACTATACTGGTACATAGATAATTATATAATAATAACAATAATAATAATATTATAATATAAAATAAACTGATGCTGACACTGAGAGTCTGGCATCTGATAACACCCAAATTGCACTTCCTTTTAAAGAGTAAGCATTCAGTTGTCAAATATAAAACCCAACTAAGAGTTGGGATCGATCCAACTGGGAATAGGGTGCCAGATATATGCCTAGAAATAGTATTTAAAAGTTAGTGCTTGTTTCTACCAAACAGAAAGTAAAAAGGGGGATTTGTGTTCTTGTAATATTCGTTGTTATGGCCAACAACTGTCAATTGAATTAAGTATATTATTAACATAGGTTCATGTTCACCAAGGTTCAACCGCGCTTCAGATTGTAATCTTTACACAGTTGCATAATACTTCTTATGTGTAGAGTTACGTACAAATAAAATGCTATTTACTTATGTGTTTCCCAACCTTTGATCCTAAACAAATCTCTTTTACACCGTCTAGGGCTATGAACGAGTGCATTGTATTTATCATAATAACTCAAGATGATTACTTTAGTTACAAAAGCAACCATTAGACGAGGGTTAATGCCCTGAATTTCTTAGCATGATCTCAACTCTTAGACTTATCCACAGGGTTAGTGCTAGTTAAACCTAGGCGTGTTCTAGAATTTGCAACCACTAAAAGTCTTTTATTACGTAGAGATTATATTATATGATGGGATAGTGTAATGACCCTTAAGGTCATTTATGATAAACTCGCATTGTCTTATATCTTAGAGCATTTTAGTAGTTGTCCTAAGTTATTTATGACTTGCTGGGACAGACAGTTCGAATCCCTGGCAACTCGGTCGAGAGATATCTCAAATTCCCTATTTTAGAGCTTTAAACTTAGTACTCGTTGACTTAAGTCAACTTTCCTTCAAGACG
>JBDJHY010603472.1:0-16414 GCA_039654485.1 Withania somnifera | reverse complement strand
TTATTTTAATTATTATTATTATTATTATTATTATTATATTTTTTGGAGGGTGGGGGGAGGGGCTACAGGGGAAAGGGAGGGCAAAAGAAGAGAGAGACACTATATACCAGAAAATACACGGATATCGTGCAATCAACACTTGTGAAAGGGCATTCCCATCTTAGACGGGAACGTGGTCCACCTCATCTGAGCTTTCTTCAGACATGAATGAGCTATCGTCATTGTCACTAACTTGATCATTACTAGAACTGCTGTCAGATGTATTCGTGGATAAAGAGCTGTCAAATGTACTTGTGCTCGATGAGTCCATATCACTGCTGTTAAATTGTTCAAGATCATTAAAGCTGTGAAGAGTGGATAAAGGAAAACAAATTAATGGCACACACGGATCACCATTTAATTTCATGTTCAGGCAATGGAAGAACAAACCAACCTGCCCTCCAAAGGAAACTCAGCTAGAACGCATAAATCAGGCCTTTTATCCAACAATCGTGCAGCAGGAATAAAACTGCTTGGCACACACAATCAGAAAGTCAAATTTCTATCTTCTAATGATGTTAGGAAAAGATAAGCTAAAAGGTGTACTACCTAGGACTATAGCATCGACGATTCCGGTCACCTTCAGATACCAGGCCCTCTCGATTAGATATATCCTGTACAAAAGCAGTTCAAGTGAAACCTCAATAAACAGAACAGGAGAAACAGTAGGTGAAATTTTCTTGATAAGACTGTTATCAGTAGAAGTTTATGCATACAAGATTTTTAAGATGCCCGAAATCCCCTGCAAGCACTGCTGCTAAGAACCTTGCTACTTCCACCTGCAGTCATAAGTTAGACCTTCCTTGATTTACTTCCCCAAATTATTTCCAACTAAAAATGGTAAAGCACAATTTTTTTTTTTGGGTGGGGTGGGGGTGGAGAGAAGAACTTACTTCTTTCAAATGCATGCAATCCCTCAGAATCAATACCTGAAGTAAGCCCCCACCTGCATTGCCGCCTCCAAGATTCCTGTAATAATCAAAACTATTAGAATAAAAGTAGTGCTAAAAAGGTTCATACAGGAACTTTTATGAGACTGGGACCCTAATGGGAAACCTACTTGAGAAAAGCGCCAGTAATCAAATAAGATGTTGAAAAGTCGATGTACCTCAATTTACTAAATCCCTACAAAAATAATCAAAACCAAAGGATTGCACAATGAGGTTCCTTTCGAAAAGCAACCACAGCGGTCGCCCAAAACATGATATAACATGCATGATTAACAGAAGTGCTCCAAATTTAGATATTTTCTCGAAGTTAAACTGATAATTATAAGTCTACCTACATTTAAATTCCACTGAGAATAACATCATCAGGGATAAGATGGCTAACAGCATTGCATTCAAAATTTTCTTAGCTGAAGTATTTAACAGATGATATATTTTCTTAGCTGAAGTATTTAACAGATGATATATTTTATCAATTCACCCAAAAGAGAGCAACGATAAAAATATACAGATACAATGCCCAACAGATAGCAATTATGGGATGTTGCTTAAATTTGATGTTGCTTAAGGAGTTCAAAAGGAAGTGTGGGCATAGAAACTAAGGGCCATAGAAACTAAGGGCCCGTTTGGACATGCGATAAGCATGATATAAAATCATTTGATATGAAGTTGAAGTTTTATTTGGACATGCAGTTTGAATTTTAAAGTTGTATTTTTTCTAATAAACATGAAAACCATACAAGTTATGAATGTTATCAAATGAGCAAACCATACTGCATAAATAGGATATTGTAATATCATAAAGCACTGCATTAATAATCACATATCTCCACGTTCCTTTTGTAAATAAGCATATTACAAACTTCCATGTATACATAATTTATTATACAGATTCACTAGTCAACCATAATAGTAACTAGTTATTCTTTAATATAATTTTTTCACGCCAAACAAGAGCCTTTCTCTTTGCAAAATTTAAGATGATGAGATTTTTTACAAAATATAAACTTATGGGTCAATTTTGTGTTTTAAGAAGTTGATTATGATATGAAATCCCAATTCATGGTTTTTTGATAATTTGAGATTTCATCTCACTACTTCTAATCGCATGTCCAAACACCTACTAAGAGACATAAAAAGGGCAAAAGGTTTCTGTAGTTTCTTCCCTGGTAAACTAAACTGTTTATAGTCAAGCAAGCTTTGCACCTAACTAGCATAGAAAGAAGCACCAATCTGGCTGCTCTTTGTAACGATGAACGGGATCAACACGGCTGGCTTTTAGCCTTTGGAACCTGTGGAACCATAGTCACCCGCTCAAACCCTTTTGTCCATGGAGAGATTAACAGAACCAGGTAAATGACGGGATCAACGAGTATAGTTCATCATCAAATCCATGAAAAATCAAAACTTGGACTGTGTATATAATTAAATGAAGATGATTAGTGTTAAAATAAGAAAATTCCCTTCCTCCCTAGAAAATAATTTATCTTGACTGCATCATTTATCTCACTGGATCCTTATTCCCTATTTGAGAAATTTTTCACTCTGTTCTTCTGGACTACTGATCTGAGTCGTTTCTTTGATCGACCAAATTTGTGCAATCTAGTTAAAATAAAATCGACGGGAATCTGTCAAAATAAAACAGACTAGGCCATATGATCTGGATAGACAAACTAAGTACAGAAAAACGTGACAGATTCTAGAATAAAGGCTTCCTTTTCTTTTCGGACTGCAACATGGAAAAACAAGGCAAGTTTTAAGGAAATGTGATGCTGTGACAGAAACAAGGAAAATGTTAGTGATAGTGCAGACAATCTCAATGTGGTCGGATTTGATTTTATACCGCATGAAGCTCAAAGATATAAAATCATGCTTGCAAGAAAAACTGCTCCTAAAGTCCACACAAAAGTAGTAGCTTTAGAATACTTCCAGTGTAATTGTCAAATCACCATAGACAGCAAGATTCAGCACCATTAGTAAAATTTCATCCAGATTAAGCCCAAAAGTTCATGTATTGGCTGGTCTATACAGACTTCCTGGTACCAATAAAGGAAATAGTATAGCATGAGACATTAGCTTCTAAATTTGATAGTGTACTTGCTAGACCTAGACGCATGTCAGCTTCACGTAGCTTTCGTCCCACAAGATCAAGTTGTATACTATGGCTACACACCACATAATGGCTAGCAATTCCAATTGAACAGCATCCAGACCCAAACAAGGCTTTGAATTGCTAATGAAACTACAAAAAAGGACCAACACTGAAAAGCTTCATTCGAGAAAAACAGACCTTAATGAGTATGCGAGCTTTATAGTCATGCAACTTAAATCCTCTTAGGGACAATGAAGATATGTGAGGACAATTGTTCACTAGATCACTGCATGCCGGCAATTTCAAACTGTCGTCTCGACCTGAATACACGTGGAATAAGAAAAAAAATTCTTTAAATGGATATCAAGAAAGCAAAACAAAAGATAAAGAGAAAGATGAGAGAGCACCTGTTTTTGACGATTCAAAGAATAGACGCTCAATCAAGGGACAGAATGTACTGATAGACTCCAGTGTCTGCCTTAACTCCACATGACTATCAGATTAACAAAAATATCCTGTTAAAACCCGGCAATAATGATACTAGATACAGAGGTAAAATGAACCCATGTGCTCACATAAAAGAGTAAATATTCGTCAGGACTGTACTAGAACTTTGGATAAATAAATTGTGTTCTTATTGGCTCACCATACTACTCATATTGTTATCAAGACTTCATAGTACATGTTCAATAAAATAAACGATATGCGACAGAAGGAACTAAGAAGTAGCAAGTGTCTTTTTGGGGGATAAAGAAAGTAGTGTGCTTTTTATTTGAACAAACTAATGACTGTAAGACAGTATTTCAATTACTTAAAATCTACTGTTGAAAAGACTGAAAAACACAACTGGAAACATGTGATGTAACGCTTATGGTGTTTCAGTCAAAGTACTTAAATTACTGTATGACAAAGTACGCCGTTCACAAGTATGACAACACAAACTGAAAATATGTCCACTGTACTTTGGCTGTTCCAGGCAAAGCCATGAAAAGAGAACTAATGCTGCCACCTATTATTTAACTTCAAATGCTTATCATGAGTAATTAATTAGAGAAATAAAATCCCTACCAAGAGCCTGTTCATGCATGCCTTTTAGCCTGTCAAATGTGATTCATGAAAAAACAATCAAACATGAAGCCACATCCATGGGATTTCTGCTGACTTTTCAGCAGTACATATAGGCAATTCTGAATGAAAAAGAATATGATAGAAAAGATCACCAGTTGCAAAACTTACAGACCAACGATTTCCATATCAAGCAGAGACGGGCAGGCTGACAATGCCATTTTAAGTGCAGTACCATCCAATCTTTCAATGTTGTACAGGTGCAACCTTCTCAAGCAGGCCCTGGATTTGCAAGAGGGAAGAGTGAAGAAACAACTTAGCATCCAGCTTGTAATTAAATAGAAATCACCAGATATTAACTGGAGTAGTATTTACCAATATATAGTATACAGAAATTATATATAAAATCACACAACATTGATGTTTTCAAATATGGAGCAATACCCTGGAGTAATTCCACCATTAGCATTCAGAGGTGTCAGGCAAGACCGTGTAAGAGTAGAAGACTCTTTCCCCTGCCTAGACCTCTTATCATTCCATGAGAACCCTGCAGTATCTACTGTAGATCTCCTTATACAATTTGCCAATGGTTGAGAAGACCCTGATGATGAAGCAAGCGATCCAGGTACACAGCCCAGCTTAAGAGACCTGCACTCTGTAAAGTCAGTGTTTGTTCACCAGTGCAAATACCAATTTATTCTCGCCTATAAAATAGCTTCCCAAAGTCAAGATGAATACCATCTAAACTTTTACACTTTTGTGCATTTAAATAGAAGATTCATTGAAAGACCCACTAAAATAAGGTAATGAGAATCTTTCACTCACTCTCTCACGGCACATAAATCCACATGCATCCATGTGTCTACTCTATACCGCTAAGTGACAACTGACAACAATATTTTGCAGCATATTCAGTTCACTATTCTTTTCCAGGGATAGCATGAGATTAGTCTTTTAAAAGCCAAAAGGAATAAGACAAAGAAAAGGAAGAAGATTGAAGTTGATGATACATAGCATGGAAAATCTCATTATTTTTGAGAATGATAGCACAGTGTCTCTCTTACTGGGGTTTTCCAGCACGGTGAACCATTGTCGCCACAACAGCATTATTGACTCTCGGAACCACTGTGATCAAGTCAATATTAGCATAGCATTCAGGGTCTGCAGCACAATTTTGGAAAAAGGAACATGCGGCTGCAGCATAACACAAACTTTGTGTGTCAAGCAATGAGAACACCTGCCCAAAAATTAGCAAAAAAAAAAAAAAAAAATTATCTTATTTTTCATAAATATAAATTGCTTTCCATCCATAACTATACATGAGAATCCAGTAGTAGACAATGCCTTACCAAGAACAAAATACCAATACATTGTCAACGTATATGCACAATAACACAAGTATTTGTAATTCCTAAAACATAGAGAAATATCAAGCAACTACAACAACTATGCTTCAATTCAGTACTAATCTATCTGTGAGCTGAAACCGAACAGCTCTCAAATAATTCATCCATTAGGATAATTCTATACACACACGAAATAAGATGAAGTAAATATGCAATCTACAGATATTTGAAACTAACAATCGGCCTCAAAACAAGAGAATAAATTGGAAAGGAAAAAATTAAGAAAAAAAAATATCAGACAATCAATTTGTAACTAACAACAATACCCCACACACAATTCCAATTTCCAAAACAACCTCAGAAACAAAAGGAAGAAAAAAACAAGCGAAGAAAAGCATCAACCATATAACATTTGCAAGGATTAAGAATATATCAATTGAGCCTACTTTGATAGTTAAATCTGAAGGAAGAACCCAAACGACGGCGTTGTGGATGGAATCGCGCAAGCGAGCCGATCGTTTGCCTGCTTCGACAAGTACAGATCCTAATCGAAGTGCGCGGTTTATCATATCATTCTGTTCCGAATCAGAAGCTTTGGAATTGAGAATCCTATCAAAGGAGAGGTCAATGGAGGAATCGGGGAATCCGAGAAACGATTGCAAGAGCACGTCGACGTCGCTATATGATTTGAAACTATTGGAACTGGTGGTGGAATTAGGGTTTAGTCCGGAAGAGGAGGAGAAGCAGGGACGTTTCGGGCTCGGCGTAGGTGTCTCCACCGCCGGTGACGAGCGGTGGAGAAGGAGAGAATCCATGCGAAGTGGAGGGCGACAGAGTGGGGAGCAAAAAAATGTATTGGTGAAGAAAGTGAGAAATATGCCGACGTGGAATGTGAATTGCATGCACATGAAGTATGTAATAGTTTATTGATTCACTTTGGGCTTTAGCCTTTGTGGCCCAACCAGTTCTTAGATGGTCGTCCACAATATTGTTTCCACTAATCAACATTTTGGCCCAATACCTTATTTGGGCTACCCTACCCATTACCATAGCCGTTTGGATTTGACTTCAGGTTAATTTTTTGAGAAAATTATTTTGATAATGTTCAATAATAATAATAAGATACCAACTTCATATGATAAATGATTGAAACGAAAATAGATAAAAATGAGCAGAATGGTAGTATGTTTCTTCAGGTTATTCTCTTACTATTTTGGTACAAGATCATAGCTATATATAGACCAATCTTGATATTTTTATTTGATAATTTTAGCCATTACTCAATCTCTTGTTAAGCCACATGGCTACCCGTAATATTAGTCATCATTATGATTTCCACGTGACAATAACAATATGACTGACTCATCATTATAATAGACATTTGGCTATTCTTTTTTCTTTACAACACTCCCCCTTAAATAGCCTTGTGGAAAAAAAAAATCTATGCATGCTTGTTGCCTCATTAAAAACCTTACCAGAAAAAATTCAGTGGATTAAAACCTAGGTTAAGAATAAAAGAGTAAAACACGTATTTTTACTCCCCCTGATGAAGACCATGATTCAAGTGATTAAATTTCCGCATTCCTATGTTTGTACCATCTTCTCAAAAGTTGAAGTCAGTAAAGATTTGGTGAATAAATTTATTGGATTATCTCTTGAACAGATTTCCTCCATATTAATATCACCATTCTTCTGGAGATGATGTGTGAAGAATAACTTTGGTGAAATGTACTTCGTTCTGTCTCTTTTAATGAAGGATCCTCTCAATTGACCTGTGCACATAACATTGTCTTCATATAGGACTGTAGATACCTTGATATCACCTTTCAGGCAACATCTTTCCTTAATGAAATGTATCATGGGCCTCAACCATACACATTCTCTATTTGCTTCATAATAGCAATTATTTCAACATGGTTTGAAGAAGTAGTAACGACCGACTGCTTTGTATATCGCCACGATATAGCAGTTCCTCCAAATATGAACACATAGCCTGTCCGAGATCGAATTTTCTGTGGATTTTATAAATAACCTGTGCATAACTAACAAGATTTGCACAAATTTTATTAGAGTAAAACAGACCCATATCAATAGTCCCCTTTAGATACCGTTGTATATGCTTGACTCCATTCCATTGTCTTCGTATAGAGGAAGAACTGTACCTTGCAAGAAAAATAACAGAAAATATTATATCAAATCTTGTAGCATTAACAAGATACATAAGTGCATCAATTACACTAAAAGATATGGTACTTCAGGACCAAGGAGTTCCTCATTTTCTTCTTGAGGTCGGAACGGATCTTTATTCACTTCAAGTGATGGAACAATTTTTGGAATACTTACTGGATGCGTTTTATTCATATAAAACCATTTAAAAAAAATTCAGTATAGGTAGATTGATTGATGAAGATACCGTCTGTTAAATATTTAATCTATATACCATGACAAAGTTTTGTTTATCTGAGATCTTTCATCTCAAACTCTTTCTTTAAATACTCAATCGCCTTTTGGACCTCTTTTGGAGTTCTGGTTCTTGTTTTTTAATAAAAATACAAGGACAAATGACATCATTCATATAACCTTCATTTTTCAAGTACTCACTGAGACGATCATACCACATACATTCTAATTATTTTAAACCATATAATGATCTTTGTAAGCTAATTGAGTACATTCTTTGAGACGTTAAACGACATGCTTCGGAAAATTTAATTCCTTCTGAATTTTTTATGTAAATTCTATTATCAAGTGAGAATAAGATACCTTGTAACGACATCTATTAGATGTATCTCAAGATTCTCATGTACAGCTAAATTGATTAAATATTGAAATATTATTGCATCCATAACATGTGAATAAGTTTCTTCACAGCCGACACCAGGTCTTTGAGAGAATTCCCTTGTATCTTACAATTTCATTTTCTTTTTTATACAAAGACCCATTTATAGCCAATTGATTTTACATCATCAGGGATTTGGACTACATGTCCAAAAACTTCATGTTTAGCAAGTGAGTTCGATTCCGACTAAGTTGCATCTTACTATTTTGGCTAATCATATCATCGTCGATAGTTTTCGACATGTTGAGGTTAAAGATCTTCCTTATCTTGCATAAAATTAAGTGTAACATTTTATGCGAAAACATTATCAAATGTAATTTGTGATAGATCTAAATTTATTTTATCACAGTAGAACTTATTGAAAGCTCTTCATTCACTTGAGTCTCGGACTCACTAATTTCTTCAGAAATATCAGGATTAATCAAATCTCGAAACTCTTCGTGATGTTCATTCACAATGTCATTTTAATCATTTTCATGTTTTTTTCGAGGATTTTTATCCTTCGAACCTAATGGTCTACCACGCTTCAAACGTTTTGGAGATTCAAAAGTTATGAAACTAGTGGATGGTCCTATTGGGACATCGATTCAAACAGGCACATTCAATGTAGGGACATATGACATTGTTATTCTTTTTAAATTAGTAAATGCATCTGACATTTGATTTGTTATTCTCTGTAAGCTGATGATCTTCTTAACCTCCTGCTTACATATTGGAACACGTGGATCAAAGTGAGATAGTGATGAAACTCTCCACGTAATTTCTCTTTGGTTGGGGTCTTTTTTCTCTCCCTCCTCCCCATAATTGCAAGAAATTGGTTTCATCAAACCGACAATTTACAAATCGAACAGTGAATAAGTCTCCTATCGATGGTTCAAGGTAGTAAATTATGGAGGGTGAGTGAAACTCAACATATACTGATAACCTTCATTGAGGGTCCATCTTAGTACGCTGCGGTGGTGCTACTGACACGTATACTACGTAATTAAAAATTCATAAATAAGCAATATTTGGTTCATGACCAAAAACCAATCATGACGATGAATATTTATAATAGCCAGACAGTCTGAGACAAAAAATTATGTTGCATGCAATATAGCATGATCCCAAACAGTAGTGAAAAATTTTGTTTGCATAAGTAGTGGTATTGCTCTCAATAGTAGGCGCTTAATAAATAAATCTGCAAGGCTATTTTAAATATGAACATAAGCTGCAAGATTTTCAACTTTTATCCCAATTGATAAATAATAATCATCAAAATTCCGAGGGTAAATTTTTCAATATTATCGAGGTGAATAGACTCAATAGGATAATCTGGGAATCATGCCTTTAATCGAATTATTTTTTTCAACAACTTCGCAAACTCCAGGTTGAGAGATGATAGGAGGCACACAAGAAACCACCTTGAAGATGCATCAATTAGACAATAAATTATTAAACACTCTATTAGGTGGGAGAATAGGTCTACATGTATCCTGATGTATATGTTTAAAAATTTAGGAAATTCGATGTCAATCTTCATTTGTGATGGCTCGCAATTAATTTGTCTTGATAACAAGCTAATGTGAAAATTCATCATTTGTAAGAATCTATAGGTTCTTTAATAGACGTTCGGTTGAATTTTCAGTGGTTCGTCTCATCATTATTGATCTAGGATGACCTATTTGGTCATGTAACAACATAAAAGGACTCAAATTGGTAAAATTCTGATTTACGATACAGTATGCTTCAATTGCACTAATTTCTGCGTAATATAGGTCAGAAGACAAAGTTAGTAATTTTTTCAATACATATTTCTGTCCTGAGATATTCTTGGTAATACCAAGATATTCTTTATTAATTTCATTTATTGTCACAATATGATACTCATTTCAGCGGATCCTTGAAACTTATCAAGTTTCTTGGGAATTTAGAAGAAAATAAAGTATCTTCTATAACAAGTTTCATCCCCTTAGGCAGAAATATAATAACTCTCTGGAGCTTTCAATTAATTTTGAATTACCAGAAATTATAGTAATGTTTGCTTTTCTTTTAAGTAAGTAAGAGAAGTATTTCTCATCTTTGAAGATGGCGCGAGTCGTTCCACTATCAACTACACAAATATCATCATGATCGATCATTAATCCAAATAAAATTTGAGATATGTCCATATTTTCTTCAAGATGAAAAAGTAAAACAAAGTGAATATAGTATTGCTATTAAACATAATTTAACATAAACTTTTATTTATTTACAAGTCTTAGAGAGATGCATATATACAAGTCGTTACAAATGACAAAAATAACCATCTAGATTATTGCAGGTTCATCACCTATCTGGTGATCCACTTTTTTTAGGGAAAAAGAAATCAGCTACATCAAGTTGCATGGGTTCAATATTATCTTCAGTGATAAAATTTTCCTTTTCAGGGATGCTTGATATAATTGGACCAAGCGCATCGACGCACGACAGGTACATGATCAGTGCCCTTTTCCTCCAATCTGTGATATATATTTTTTGAATATTTTCTCAGCACCGTTTCATGCCTTTCATCCTTCTTTCTGCATTTCCAGTCATTATTCAGTGCAATAATGCCACTGCGACTATCATTCCTTCTTAGATCACGACCATAAAAATGTTTGGGGCTACGACCTCCTCTACGCTGGTGGAAATTTGCCTCATTCACTTCAAGGAATAGAGCAGAGCCACCTGATCAACTTTCATGATTTTTCATCAGTAGGTCGTTGTGTTGATCAACAACCAGAAAATGTGAGATTAATTCAGAATACTTTGTGAACTCAATTCCTCAATATTGCTGCTGCTGGAGTATACTCGAGGTTGAAAAATTGGAGAATTTCTTCTCAAGCATGTCTTGGTCAGTGATATTTTATCCGCATATTTTTAACCACGAAGTAATTCTAAACATAGCAGAATTAGATTCAGTTATAGTTTTAAATCTTGTAACCTCAGATTCAACTACTGATGATGTACTTGTGGAAGAAAGACCAATTTCAGGTGGTCGTATCTATCTATTAATTTATTCCACAGTGTGAGATGATCTTTAATGGTAAGATATTACATTTTCAAACTTTCGTCAAGGTGGTGCTAAAGAAACATTATCGCCTTGGCAGGCTCTTGGGTTAATGCCCGATTCCTATTTTATATAGTGTCTATTAAACACATCACATCTAAATGAAGTTCAACATAGGCTTGTCCATGGTCTAGGTCGCATGTCCGGTCCAAAACAATTGGCCTAACTGCTTTTCGGTCCATGCAAATTCGGGTTGGTCTCAAATGGACCGAGCAAATTTGGGTTGAAATGCTTAATTCGGACCGGCCTTACCCATGTGAACAGTGTCTGGTCCTCCCCGTTATGAACAGTGATTTTATTTTTTTAAAAAACAATAGTTTAAAAGTAGTACGAGTATACAAGAGTTATTAATAATATTTACATATATATTAAATATGTGTACTATCTACTAACGATATATATTAAATATACTAACAATATACACAAAATATACTAGAGGTATACACTATATACTAATGATATCTATATATTATATACAAAAAAAATATTTTTTACATACTAAGGATTATAATTCTTAGTATGTAAAAAATATATTGCATATCTATCTATCTATCTATCTATATATATATATATATACTAACGATATAATTTAAAGTCTAACTATAGTAATATATTAAGGATACTATATCAAAGATATTTAAACATATTAAGAATATTAAGAATATATACAAGATATTGTTTGCTCTGATACCATTACGGTCTCATGCTATAATTTAGGCTTTGGGTTATCGATGGGCGGTAGTACGCACGATGTCTAACACCAAAATCTGAACTATAAGACCAAGACTTTAGTAGTAAGTCTTAAAATTAAGCGGATCTATAATATAAATCGTCAACTGTAAGGTAACCTTTTACCCAAGCAAGGGGCTTGTCAATCTTTAATATTTCAAAGTTTCAAACCATGTGTCTAGGAATTTTTGGGTAAGAACGCCCTTTAAATCTCTGAAAACGGGCAACCACTAGACACTAGACGTAGTCACAAAGGCAATTTGAAACTCAAAGTATTAGAGATACTTGTACAACCATCTCGGAACCTAGCTAATGATTTACATAATAGATTTTGTTGATTTTAACGAAGTCTAGGTCAATCATTAGTATGTCATTAAGAATTAGCGTATTCAAGATAGATATAGATTTAGCCGATTATAGTTTCGGCCATGGAAAATATAAACAGAAAATTTAAAATTACCTCAAAGCCGTAAGTTGTGTCCAAAGTTTGGACCTTTTTGATTTTCTTCAATATACAAAATATTTACAAAACGCTTCTGCTTTTTAAAGAGAATGCAGAGCAAATGAAAAACTAAAATCTTCTTTCTAAAAACTCCTACCTAGTTCTGAGGAAAAACCCCCTATTTAAAGGAGAAAAGGAATCTTTATACAGTGTTCATATCATGAATAGTGACTGTTATGACCTGATATTTTTCCACTAATACGACATATGGGTCCCACAAATTTTGTTTTATTTCATCCTTGTGGCTTTTTCCCTTGGGCTTTATCTAACCCTTTTAGTCGTGATAAAAATTCTTCGGCGTCGTCTATGATTGAGTCTGGATTTAATCCTTCATCTTCTTCTCCTTGAGCTTCATTGAAGGAGCTATTAGTATCGCTTTTCATCAAAGTATCCTATTTTTCTGCTATTTGTTTCATATTTTGTAGCAGATTTCTTTTAACCTCTTCCAAATACTTAGCAATTGCTGCTTCTTTATTACCTTTTTGAAAAGTTATTTTTTTGGCAATTTCTTTAAAAGAAGTATTTTCCAATTGCAATGATTTTGATTTTACCTTGTAAGATTTAATTGTCTGGTTTATAATACTAATCAATTTCTGTCCATATAACTGATTTGTCTTTGGGTCTTTCTTCATCAATTTGTCCCAAAAATTGTTATAATATATTCGATATAAACAAGAAATTTCTTATTTGGTATAACCAAACTTTGGCACTCATTTATAAATCCATGGGATTGAGAACTCTATAAAGAAATATATTTGCCCGATTTTTTGGGGCCAGTAAGTATGATCTACTTGATATAGTTTATCCAAATCTAGAAAAATCTGTACCCATTCAGTGTATAACTCTCTGAATTTGGGTGATAAAATATTAATTGTAGGTCCGTGGTATGACCACCAATGTAAAAACTAATTAGGAATTGGTCCTGCAAATATTTTAGCATATACTTTTATAAATCATGTGTGCTTGTGTCTATCATTATTTTAAAATAGCACCATATGAAATGTTTGGATATAATCCCATTAAGCATAACTAACTTTCAGCTTTCCTTCAAATATTACTTGACGTTCTTTCATGGTGGATATCCCTCATTGTTCAGTTGAAATAATCTGTTTGATTATAATCTTTGAGAAGTTATAAACATTCTCAGTTGCATTATATCCTTTAAAGTGCTGAAATTCTGTACTTCCTAAGTTTATCAAAATATTTTCATAATATGTGCGGGTTTTGTATGACTTACCCATGAAATATAAATTTTCAGTTAAATACCTTTGGAGTATCTCACAAGGTTCATTTTTCCATTGCAAATCATGGTTTTCTTCAAGGAATATCATTTCTTGCTTTGGTAGTTTTTCATAAGACTTGATATCATCTAAGTCTTCTTGTGCCATAGCAGCATAAGTATCACTTGGTTTATTTTGCGAAGCTAAATATGTTTGCATATGTCCGTATAACGGGCTATCTTTTGGAATATCTTCCAAATTAATCATTTTTTCAGGAAAGTCCTCCTCCTTGAGAAAGTTTCTCATTTATCAATGTTTTTCCCCCACTTTGTATAACTGGGTTTCCATATGACGATCTTTGGGGTGTATATGATCCCCCTCTACCGCCTCTCCAATTTTTATTGGGTTTTCTTCTATTAGAGGATCCCTGCGATGGCCATTGAGGATTTATTCCTACAAATATTCAAGGATAACATACCTTTTAAATACATCTAAATGCTTATAATGCATTTCTAAAGTCTTTGAATATACTAAAATATCATCAATATAAACAATGTCAAAGTCTATATAAGGATTAAAAATATCATTCATAATCTTTTGAAATTCAGAATGGGCATTTTTAAGCCCAAAAGACATCACATTTCATTCATATTTCCCAAGAAAAAATTACTCCTATTCAAAGATCTATTGAATTTGCATCAAAGTATCCTGATGTTTTTACTAATAAAACACAATTACAAAGATTTCTAGGATGTTTGAATTACATTTCTCCTTTCTATGAAAATTTGTCAAGAGATTTGGCCCAGTTATATGACTTATTGAAAAAGGATTCTAAATATTTATGGACTACAAGTCATACAGAACTTGTTAAGAAGGTAAAAAACAGAGTGAAAACTTTGCCTTGTCTAACTCTTGCTAATTCTTCTTGGAAAAAGATTATAGAGACAGATGCCTCAAATATTGAATTGAAGGTATTCTAAAACAGGTGAATCCTACTGATAAATGTGAATATCTAATAAGATATTTTTCAGGTAAATGAACAGAAACCCAGAAAAAATTTGCTACTGTGTCTCATGAAATGCTAACTATTGTTAAATGTATTTTAAAATTTCAGGATGATTTATATAATCAAATGTTCAAGCTGTTAAATTTATGTTTAATAAAGATTTTAAACATGATGCTTCAAATTTGATATTTGCTAGATGGCAAGCCCAGCTTGCCCCATTTGATTTTGATTGATTATAAAAAGGGAGTTAATAATTCCCTTCCTGGTTTCTTATCCCGTGAACATTTGCAGGAATGAATCCTCAATGGTCATCGCAGGGATCCTCTAATAGAAGAAAACCCAACAAAAATTGGAGAGGCGGTAGAGGGGATCATATACACCCCAAAGATCGTCATATGGAAACCCAGTTATACAAAGCGGGGGAAAAACATTGATAAATGAGAAACTTTCTCAAGGAGAAGGACCTTCCTCATCATCTTCAAAACCATTAATTTGAAAGACATTCCAAAAGATAGCCCGTTATACGGGCATATGCAAGCATATTTAGCTTCACAAAATAAACCAAGTGATATTTATGCTGCTATGGCACAAGAAGACTTAGATGATACCAATTCTTATGAAAAACTACCAAAGCAAGAAATGATATTTCTTATAGAAAACCATGATTTACAATGAAAAAATGAACCTTGGAAGATACTCCAAAGGTGTTTAACTGAAAATTTATATTTCACGAGTAAGTCATACAAAACCCGCACATATTATGAAAATACTTTGATAAACTCAGGAAGCGCAGAATTTCAGCACTTTAAAGGATATAACGCAGCAGAGAATGTTTATAACTTCTCAAAGATTATAATCAAATAGATTATTTCAGCTGAAGAATGGGGATATCCACTATGAAAGAACGTCAAGTAATACTTGAAGGAAAGCTGAAAGCCAGTTATACTTATTTGAATTATATCCAAGCATTTCATATGGTGCTATTTTACAATAATGATAGACACAAACACACATGGTTTATAAATATATGTTCTAAAATATTGGACCAATTCCTAATTGGTTTTTACATTGGTGGTCATACCATGGACCTATGATTAATATTTTACCACCCAAATTCAGAGAGTTATACACAAAATGGGTACAGATTCCTCCAGATTTGGATAAACTATATCAAGCAGATCATACTTGTTGGCCTGAAAAAATCGGGCAAATATATTTCTTTATAGAGTTCTCAATCCCATGAATTCATAAATGGGTGCCAGAGTTTGGTTATACCAAAGAAGAAATTCCTTGTTTATATCGAACATATTATAACAATTTTTGGGATAAATTGATGAAAGACCCAAAGACAAATCAGTTATATGGACAGAAATTGATCGATATTATAAACCAAGCAATTAAATCTTACAAGGTAAAACCAAAATCATTACAATTGGAAAATACTTCTTTTAAAGGAATTGCCAGAAAAATAACTTTTCAAAAAGGCAATAAAGAAGCAGCAATTGCTAAGTATTTGGAAGAGGTTAAAAGAAATCTGCTACAAAATATGGAACAAATAG